>MCFA01000322.1:0-36829 GCA_002105025.1 Clohesyomyces aquaticus
TTATTATAAGACGCTTTTCTGTTGTTTGTCTTATGCAGAGTGCATTAGCAAAGTCTTGTAAAATTAACAGTTTAGCATCCTAAAAACCTTTAAGGTTAACATATATCTTAATGTCCTTAACGTATTTAAAGGCTTGTTTGCTAAGGAATTAGAGAAGCGCAGACGTGCTATCCTAACCTTGACAGTATCTAAGGCAGCGACGCTGTCTATCCTAGTTATAAGTATGTCTGTCTAGATCTAAGCTGTCTTTGTTATAACTAAGTCTAAGGGGCATGTTCCTATACATTAGACTAATAACTTCTTAATAAACCTGTTTGTTTACCCTAAGGAGCCTAATACTAGTTCTAGAAAGCTTATTATAAGGAAAGAGCCCTAGAAATAGAGGGAATACGTACTTATAGATCTAGTTTTAGATTTTGCTAGAAAGTTAGAGTAGCCTAGGCTGTCTTTTTAGAAAGTATTTGTTATGTTTGCTGCTACAGGACTATTGTTAGTCTTATAAATCTATTTAGAGAAATAGTTGTCTATATTAATGCCTACACTATAGCATTGCTATACATTAGGCCCTAAGATTAAAGGAATGTTTCTAAAGGCCATAGCGTAACTATGCCTTACGCTCCTATTTAAATAAGAATTACTCTCTAAAGTAAAGTATACATTTTAAAGCGTGGGACGACTCCTTAGCACTTAAGGTAGGCGTGTACGATTCCTTTTTAATAGTCTAGGTACTATTTTTAAGTAGAGGTCTAGGTTCTAGCGACCCCTGCTAATTCAATCCTCCTTAGGTTTTTATGCTAGACAAGGGAGAAAAGAGAAGGCAGATAAAAACTTAGGAATGTAGATAAAGATAATAGGTGCTTCTAGTGTAGAGACTACGAGGGATAGAGAGTGATTTTATATATAACATATCTTAGCCACTACTACTGTTCTAAACAATATAGCAAGGCAGATACTAGGAAGATCTCTTTACGCTTCTAGACCTGTTAAGTTTAAGAACGCCTTGCTATGCCTTAACAGTAGGTTACTAAGACTTTAGAGGTAGCAATGCTATAATCCTAGGAATAGTTACATAAGGATTAGCGCTTAAAAAACTTCCTTGCAAGACGCCCCTAGGTACTTAGCATGCTTTGCTGCTATAGCGTGTAACAAACTACCTAGCATGTCTTAAACAACAAGCATATATTAGTGGAAAAGCACTACTATAGGTTAATCTAGCATAATTTTAACCCCTTAAGCTATAACACTATAGGCTACATTGCTAACCTTTATGTAGGAGTCCTGCTACGTCTCCCTGTTTATATAAGAAGCTAGCTTTACTAACTAATTCTTTTTGTTTTCACAAAGAGAGCAGTAAGGTTTAGAAACGCCGTGATAGTGCTATACCTGCCTAGCCCTGCTTGCTTAGGCATATAAGAGGACTAAATTATATAACCTTTAAACGTATCTAAAGCCCTGTTAATACTATAGGAATCCCTATCCACTCCCTTAGAGAGGTACCCTAGGACAGTCTTTAGAGCTACCCCTTCTCAATATGCTCTACTGCTAGGAAATGTTATCTTAAGCGTTAGGAGACTTTATGTAGATAACCTTAACGAAACACTAAAGCATTATAAGCCCTTAATGTAAGGATAGCGTCTGTCTATCTGCTATAGAACGTTCTACTAGTTAACCTAGTCCTAACTTACTTAAGTAAAGTCATCTACATATCTATTAGGAAAACAGAGGATATAGCCTATAGCTCTAAAGGAAGAGTCTTAGGGGAGAGCTAGATTTAGCATAATATAAATAAAAAGGATTAAATTTAACAGGCATCCTTATATAGGCAGTGCTAGAGGCTTTAACTTACATACTTGCGCTAATATATACTATTAGTAAAACTTAGGGGCGCTATTACGTGGGTGCTTGACCCTAGCAAAATCTAAACTAAGCCCCTTTAAATAGCATTCGCTTCTCTAAAAGGCACTCTTAGATAACATTTAAAGCGTTTAAGCTACTGTCTAGGATATGCTTTACTGCTATATACACGTTACTAGAAGCGCCTAGCTTTATGCTAATCTAATAAGAAAACACTAAGACAACCTAAACCTTAAACATATAGACAGGTTTAATCTATCTACAATTAAAAACGCATCACTATACGTTCTAGCTAGGGCTCTAACTTACCTTTTGCATAGGTAGCAGTGTGCATATCCCTGTTGCTAGGATCGCTTAACATTAAGCTAGGGTTTATAGTGTCTACATTCACTAGTATTTCTAGTTATGCAAGGCAGACAGGATTAGGAGGGAGAGCCAAGGGCTGCCTCACTAGGAATCTAGAGGGATACGAAACAGCCTTGGGACGGATTTAGGAGAGACAAGTTTAGCACCCTGCTCCTTAAGAGGCAAGCTATAGATATTACTGTCATAGCAATATGCTATAAAGGGCTGTAGAGGATAATGTCTAAACTACATTTTCTACTTTTCTAGCCACTTGCTCTAATAGGATACGTGTCTAGGCTAATTTCGTCCTAGGGCTGATTTAGCCTAAGGTTAATAGCAGATCCCCTATCTATTATAATAGCAGATACATTTCTGTAGATTGCTAATTGCTAAATAATCTTACTTTTAATAGAGCTAGAATAGAATGTAAAGGTATATAGAAGCTAAGCTATTAAGCAGACCTAGAAAGAGTTAGCTTACGTAATAGCAAAGGGGTAGTAGTATATATAAGCAATATAATAAGATTCTTTTTACGAAGGTCCTTAACTTTGTTAATAAAAGAATACTTAATTAATATACCTGCTCTAATAGATATGCATAATGTTATAACTATGTTAGTTATAAATAAAGAAGCTAACAGGAGCAGATATGTTTTATTTTATAGATCTGCTCCTAACGTTCTGTGTCTATAAAAGTCCTAAGATAAAGTCCCTATAGAATATGCTATGCTAGTAGAGAGCATAAACAAGAGGAAAACTTTGTATATAGGCATTACGTTAACAAGCTTTAGGTAAGACCTATGGCGTTTACATTAGAGGACATTTACTATTGCTAATATATACATACCTAGCCACGTAGATTATAATACTATATAAAATTAACAAGATAACAAAGACGTATAGTACTATACTTGTCCTAATGTTAAAGGGTAAAGCCTAGAGCAGGCAAGCAAGCTAGATATAATTAGTTAGGGCGGAGATGTTAATAGCGTGCCTACGTTTGTAGTGTAGATAAGCTAGATTATGTAAAATATCATGACTTTAGTCTCCTCCCTTAGCTCCTTTTTCTTAAGGGAGACAGCGATAATTGCTATATTAGCTACGAGAACACTAATTTAAGAAATGCTATATAGAATAGCACAAGATGTTGCCTAAGGTGAATTAGAAATATAGCAAGATAATCTCCTAGTATCCTTAGACAAAATATAGACAGTATCCTAATAGAAAACATAAAAACTCAAGATAAATCTAAAAGAGAGGCAGAAGAGATAAACAAGGAGTAACGTTACTATATTTGCTATAGTAGAGCTAATAAATAGTACTAATACCTTATATAGAGCCTCCTTATATCTTAAAGTGCCTCTAGCAAAGTAAAGGAGGCAGGGCGATATAGTTTTGCATAGGTGCCTTAGACAGATAGTAAAATAGTGTAACACTACTTAAGCCTACCTACTTATCTGTCTCTATTGCTGCTCTTAAAACAGGTATGTTAGTAGCTTTCACCCTAAGCCTTATCACTACACTACTTTAGTCTTTTTTAGCAAAATTTTGCCAAAACTATAGTCTTTAAGCATAAGTAAGGCGCTATTAAAAGTGCACTATGCTACATCCTTCATGCGCGGATTTGATCTGCACATTCTATGGCCTATCTAAGCAGCTAGCGGTTACTACTAGGTAGTGACAACTAGATTATAGCTGCTCTATACCTTAGTCCTGTCCTAGACAGTAGTATAGAGTCACTACCTCCTTAGTCGCTCACTTATTCATGCACGTCTTCTATCTAACGAGTAGCCCTTAACGGCTAGAAGGATTTATATAGAGTTCTTAGTAATGCCTAAAGACACTATTCTTGCTAGGTAGTTTAGCCTAACTATAGTGCTAGAAGGAGGGACAACTTTGACTAGTGGCTATGTATAGGGTAGAGCAGGGCAGTGAAAACTAGCAGCTACATAGTATATTCTATAGGAGATATACCCTGCTAATAACATGTAATTCGCTCCCTGTTTAAGAGCAGAACAAATTATAGTGCTATATAAGGCGTTAAGTATATTGTTAATCCTAAACTAGTTTCTCTAAATGTCTCCTAACGCTTAGTGCTAAGCACATAGAAGGTAGCTTTGCTAGTACATAATAGAGGTAGATAAGTGCCCCCTAACTAGCATAAAAGGACGATGCGCTATTAAAGCTAGGGGAAATGCATAAATCTGCCTTAGGCTCGCGTCCGTAGGGTGTGGGAGGGTACAAAAACCCTCTAAGTGCACCCTAAATCGTTAACTACTGTCCTCTATCTGCCTTTGAAATCTTTAAAAATAAGCAACTTATAAAGCACTGTTAAAGACTCTACTCTATATTAAGACATAGTACGTATAAGCAGCATGCGCGTTTAGATAAAATGTTAACTATGCTAAGATAGTTTGCTTAATGCTCCTTTTAAATAACTAGTACGTGACGACTAACAACTGCTACTTATAATAGCCTATCTATAAGATAGACAGGGAAGCGATATAGGGGATAATAAAGATAAAGTGCTTAAAAAGGAGGCAACTAGTAAAACAAAGCAGTCTACTCTTAGTAAGTCTTCTAAAATTCCTAAAAATAACTTTAATAATGCTGTTAGATATAGACACGTTGCTAGTAGTAAGTCCTAAGGGGCTTGCTAACGTTCTATGCAAGGGGCAAAGCGCTATAGTAGACACACACGCTTTTCCTTAGATAGAGTATATTAACCCTAACATAGGGAGGTGTAGCGCTAAGAAACAGTACGCCTACATAGAAGAGAATATAGGAGGAGTAAAGAAAATATAGACAAAGGAAATAGGATTAAGTAGGTCTTTAATTAACTTAAACTATAACGTAGCTAACTTCGCTAGATGCAGATATCTTGTTAATAGGGAGTATAGGAGGGCTCACTAATGTCTAGTACTAGGCAAGGAATGTTGCAATATGTGCCTTTATTAATTAAATGCTCTGCTAATAGATAGAAAGCATAAGCAGCGTTGAAAACCACATTACTAGCACTATAAAACATTTGCGAGGACTAGAGGACTAGCTTGATAGATAGAAAAAGTGTGTGGGAGAGATATAGGATTAGATATAGAGAGAGTCTCCTAGAATTCGCCTAAAAAAGAGAGTAAGGTGGGCAAATGACGACGTAATAGGATAGCCTAGAAAGGAACCTAAAAGACAAAAGACGCTTAATAATTAGGAGAATAGCAAACAGCAGTAGAGACGCTAATGTGAAGTTAAATTTGCCTCCTCCCTAGCGCTTGTCTATAGTTAGTTAGACTAGAATCTCACGTGTTAGAAAATCTCTATTGCTTTCGCAGCCAATTAGGAAGCTTCTTTCTCCTCCTTCCTATTCGCCTGCTTGCTTATCTCTTATTTTCTAATTAGTAGCGCAGGCTACGGACCTTTTTATTAGTAGGGGGTAAACCTTTTCCTAATCTAAGTTATATCTTAGTAGCTTATTTAGGGGAAGACTTACTAGAGTGTCTAGACCTAGAGGCCACGAAGGCTAGTCTATAGATGTAAAAATGTAGAACCGTCTGTTGCGATATGCTAAAAAATAAATATCTATATTATAGTTATGCTATAACTTGGCAAGCTTCTTATTAAAGGTTTTTATTTACTTATAAAAATTATTGTTAGCAGCTCGCCTCGCCTTCAAGCGTGCAAGGGTCTGAGATTTCTAGTAGGAAGACATAATTGAGCTTGAGATCTATGAACTAGCAGTAGAGTAGCCTATTTATAAAACTCTATAACTAAAAGTTAATTCTTAGGTTCTAGTTTTAGTCTCTTAATTATAGTAAGCAAAACTAGACATTTAGTGACCTGTTTCAACCTCCTAAAACCGTTAGTAATCTAGTTAGCAAATGGCTAAAAAAGGTAGGTCTAATAACAGATCTAGGAATCTCTTATCCTAATTACCTCTACCCTACAAATAGCAAAGGGTTAATACTTATCACGTTACTAATTTTGCTAATTCTAATGCTTGCCTTCCTTGCTTGCTATTACAGAAGTAGAAGACCTAGACTAACATACGCTAACTTAAAGCATATAATTACTAGCCTTCTACTATTAACTAACAGCTACCCATGGACATTATAAGCCGCGCAGCGTTAGCAACGTCACGGCTAGGTCCTGCTCTATAAGGTCCACTCCTTATTGTTATTTAATCCTCCTAAACCTTAGCTGCTTAGAAGCTAGCGTTATTTGCTAATAAGTAACTAACAAATAATTAACACGTAGTTTAACTACTATTTATAAGTAAGCTATATATTTTAGGAAAACTAGCACAAGTTCTACTTAACCTAAAATACTTTTATTCTGCTTTTGCTTAGTATTTTATAGACTAGGAGTCTATAAAATACAAAACGGGCCTCTTAAATTTGAGTCGCGTTGCTAAGCCTATTAACTATTTGCTATGTAACGTTACGCTTCTAACAGGCTGTTATTGTTATATAGTTAGATTTCTCTTCTAGGAGTGACGTCCTAATTAGGTTTCTCTTCCCTGTTATAGGACTACGCTTAAATCTAGCCTATTCTTCTTCTATAAAGCTAATAACTAAACTCTTTAGCTTTTCGCGCATAACGCTGTTAAGCTATAAGCAGATTCGCTCTTAACATATAGATATAGAAGTTATAGTTATGCTAACTATAGAATCGCTATGGAAATCCGCGGGCGTGGCATTCTATAAGCTAGACCATTAGTAGCAGACGCGGCTATGAATCTTTAGCAGGGCCTAGCTAAGAGCAGCGTTCGCGCTTAGAGTTTGTAGAATAAGGTAACAAGGAGATCTAATATAAACTATGACTATGTAGGAAGAGTCTTAAGTAAATTACCTTTAGATCTTCAATGTCTGCTACCCTAAGTGCTAGCAAGAACGTCTTGCCTACGTTAATAAGATAACCTAACGTTAATTATATAAATTTAGCGGATCTGCAATCTGTCCCTCGTCTCCTCTAATTAAATAGGGTAATAGCTAATAAATTGCTTATTGTTGCTAGCGTCTATTTAGCATAAGAAGTTGTCTTGTTAACAAGCCCTATAAGAAGAGCAAAAGAGAAACGCATAGTTACGTAGAGCAATGCTGTTAAGACTTTGCTGTTAGAATTTTAAGGACTAAGTCTAGGTTCCTGTTTTTAAGCCCCTGCCTGCGCGCCTTTTCTAGTTCCTGTTTTTAGACCCTGGCCTTGCCACGCATGACAGGGCTTATGCTATATTTAGCAGAGCCTAATTTAGAACATGTAGTCTTGTTATGGCATATAACCTTATTAGATCTAGAGGAGTCTTTATATGCCACCTTTCTATTATAATTACATAGAAAGGGTTAGAAATGTTCCTAGGTGTTAAAAGAAAAGCACAAAGCCACTAAGTTAAGCTTGCATAGCAATAATCGCGGCAAAGCTAACGCACGACGCTACGTAATGGGTTAATGCTTTAGCAACGCACTTGAATCTAAGAGGCCTGTTATAGACTCGCTGCATTTCGTGAACTTATGGTCTATAAAATACCTTTTAATTATTTAGCCTAGCGTTGAGCATGCTACATAGTATAGGATAACTCTAACTTACGGCAGTATAATTCAGGTAGATGCACTTATAATAAAGACAAAATAGAAGTAAATTGGGATTACTTCTTGCTTTAAGACTCTAGCTTAGAGTATTAGCAGTAAAACTATTAACGTCTATCCCGTAGTTAGGGAAAACCCTCCCTGCAGGAAATTAAGCAAGGTACCTTAGCTTTAAGTAGCTGCAACTCTATGTAAACAATAGAATAACCTAGGAGTTAATATCAGTTATATGCAAGAGCTCTTGTTATACGTAAAAAACACTTTGTGTACTATAAATTACGTGCGCGTCCTAATCTTCTTGCTAGATTTGCGCGTCTGCTTCTTATAGAGCATTATAACATGCGCTGCTTAAATTGCGTCTAACAAGTCCACAGTCCTTAATTAGATTAAGATAAGTCGTCTAGTTAGTCTTTGAAGTCTTGGTATACTTAAACGAATGTTACTAGTTACGTAGCAGCGTTGTAGCGAGCGGACTTATCACCGTTGCCATTCTAGGCTGATTTTAGAGTCGTTGTACCTATTCTCTAAGTGCGCATAATGCTAGCCAGGCGTTGGATACGTTGTCTAGTTGCTTTGGTAGGTAGAAGCTAGCTAGATAATAAGTAGGAGCAGCGACCTACCATTGCTACTTATACACTTAATAGCAGTTACTATAGTTCGCTTGACGCCTGCTCCTTAATGTTTGCGCAAGTTGTCCTTACTAACAAGAACTTTCACTAAGCCAAGCATGCTTAGCATAACTCCTGTCTCATCTATGTTATAGACGTTCTTAGGTAGAATAGCTAGATCTTAGATTACGCTTCTAATTACCTTAAACTACTCTATAATCTTTAGGTATGTATTGTTGCCATAACGCTTCTAGTCTATTGCCTTGACCGTCCTTGCTTTAAGTTCTAGATGGCGTTTCTTGAAGGCCTGAGGCTAGTTCTTGCCTAGGGGCTTTGCCGTAGGTGACCGCTGTTGGGCGAGGGTAAGGGCTAGCGAAGGTATATACTTTATATAGACTAGATATCTAAGGTTAGACATTAGCAACAAGAATGCAACTAGCGCTTTCTCTTCTGCTAGCGTGAGGTATTGTTGCTGTTGGGCTTTTTCCTTCTCAGAGGGCCGTCCGCAGGCGCGGCCATAGAGCGTCGTGAGAGGTACACTAGCATACTCGGACTAGGCAGCCCATGTCTAGGGTAAATCTACTAGGAAACCTTCTGTCAGTACCTAGCTAGCTCGGTCCATGCCTATAATAGGGGGTTGTGATACGACGGTAATAGAAGAGGACAAGCATAAGCTAGGAAGGGACACGTAAAAATAGTTAAGCACATACGTTTTTAAGCAAGCGCAATGATCTAGACTAAGTTAGCATAGCGTTAATCAGCTAAGCAGAAATAAAATACTAAGTAAGCTTAATAAGGATCCTGCGCTAAGAAGCTATTATGCTCCCCCCTATAGAGAAACCTTTTACCTTTATAGCACAGCGAGCTAAATAGCTAAAATTAAGTTTTTACTATAAAACCCTATTAGTGCAGCCTCTAAAACGCTCTAAAAAGAAATAATATAAGTCCTATCGCAGTGCCGCAGGGGTGAAGAGTTAAGACAGGTGTGGACAGATAAAAGTAATAGTGAACAGCATGATTAGGGTGTCGTAATTTTAGGTTCCAATCCAATAATCTAGGGATAAGCAGGTAAGCGATACTTATATCCTAATCATGCCTTGCAAAGACTATAGAGTCAATAATAATTAGGGTTGTGGTTTTTCCATGTCTGCACAGGGGGTTTTCCTTCACGTAGGAGGGGACGTTACATTCAAGTGTACGTCGAGGGGACGTACTTGACAATTTAGCACTAACAGCAGAAGTAAGCTTAATAGTAGCACTAACAGCCTAGGTATTCTAGATTCGAGTACTAGCAGCTAAAGTAAGCTTGATAGTAGCACTAACAGCCTAAGTATTCTAGATTCAAGTACTAGCGGCTAAAGTAAGCTTAATAGTAGTACTAACAGCCTAAGGATTCTAGATTCAAGTACTACAAAATTATTTACGTTAGACAGATTTACTCTAGTCGCTAATACTACAAATTAGTGTACATTAGGCAGATGTACTCGAGTCTAATATGCTCTAGATTATAGTACTCTAAAATTTAAATTAGGGTTAAAATGTTCCTGCTCTAAAATAGGCCCCGCTGAATGTACATTAGCATAGTCTCTGTCTAGCACAGACATAGTCTAAACCCCTAGAAAGGAGATCTAGCTTAATTTTACGCCTATTGTTAAATACATCTAAACAGTCTCTACGCGTTATAGAGTTATCTATAGTCAGCTCCTGCTAAGTAAATTAAATATACACTAAGGTCTAACACTAGTTACAGGCTGCTACTGCTATTTTATGTCATAGAGAAGTAAAAGTGTCCCTAAGGTTAAAAACAGGAACTAAGGTTGCTTTTAGCCCTCTATAGCTATGCCTGTTACTAAGCAGGTTTTAAAGCAGAAACTCTAGGAAACGCTGCTAAAACGAGTTTATGTACGTTACAAGGCCCTATAGCAGTAGGATCTTCTAATAATTATGTCTTGCTAGGCAACTTAAACAATTCTAGGCAGTCTTGTCTATAGTACGTAATATGTAATAACGTAAGTTAGACAAGTGTTTATTGTTAAACAGAAGGCAAGGAGGGCTAGAAAAGGCCTAACAGGTTTAGACATATAGAACAGATATTAGAACTATAAAAACAGGATCTAAATTAACATTTAAAGGGTAGGCATTACCTTAACTAGCTAGTTAGAGGGATAGTTTAGTCCTAAAAGTAGAGAAGGGCGCCTATATTTATAGTTATACGCTGCATAGCCGCCACTAGGGATCCTTATGCGCTAGGGAGACTATGCTATAGAGACTGTTCTAGGGACGCTCACGTGCCTAGAAGACTATGCTAGGGAGACTATGCCTAGGAGACTATGCTAGGGACGCTCACGTGCCTAGAAGACTGTGCTAGGGACGCTTGTGTGCTTAGAAGACTGTTTTAGGGACACTCATGTGCCAAGGACGCTCACGTGCTAAGGAGACTGTTCTAGGACGCTCACGTGCCTAGAAGACTATGCTAGGGAGACTGTGCCTAGGAGACTATGCTAGGGACGCTTACGTGCCTAGAAGACTGTGCCTAGAAGACTATGCCTTAGAGACTGTGCTAGGGAGACCGTGCCTAGGAGACTATGCTAGGGACGCTTAGTAGTTAAGTGCATTTATGTGCTAGATAGCAGCTCGTTAGCTGCTAAACCTATAATCACATGTCTCGCACTTATTATTATAGTATATCTTAAGTTAGTCCTAAAGAGTTAGGGCGTTAAGATTTAATAATTATAAATAAAAGATTCATAGATTCTCTAGGAGCAGTAAAGGTTTCTTAACAGCATAGCTAACAGGGCAGCGCGAGAGAAGTGTCGCTACCTAATTATAGTGCTATAACAGGCGAGTGCAGGGCTAGGCAGAAATAGATTCCTAAAGCATAAGTTGCGAAGCACTAACTGTCGTGCGCTAGCAATACTCTATGCTATATAAACTAAAAGAACAAAAAGTTTAGAAAGTGAAAGTTAAGATCCTTTTCTCTTCTGCTCTCCGCTCTCTTAACGCGCCTCGCTCCTATAGGCCTAATAACCTATATTCTTAGCATAGAACAGAGGCAAGGCTAGTCGTGCATAAAGGACTATTACTATATTTAATAGATTTCCTACTTAGGCAACTTTAGTACGAAGGTGCTCTTACTAGCTAAAAAGAAAGCTAAACGTAAAGCAACCTAAGCAGGCGTTTGCTTAGCGTGCAAAGCTAAGTTAGACACGTTTAAAACTTATATAGCAACATTATAAACATCTTAGCAAGCAAACAAACTTATACGCTTTAAGGTTAAAATCATAGCTAAACTAAGTTATAGCTTTGTTAAGCAACAAGCAGCTATTCTTACAGGCGCCTCGCGTTTTCCTAGTTTTAACAAATCTAGGTAATAATAGCAAGGACAACCTAGCAAGACAATGTGCTTTTAGAGTAAATAGAATACATAACAAAAATTTAAGCTATAGTTAGAAGAGTCTACTTGCTACCCCAAGGCTAGGCTATGTATTTTAGTAGCTATCCGTTTTCTCTCTCACGTAAATGCAGGAAACCTATCTCCTCCCTGCTTAGCCTCACTTACGTTTAGCCCTCTCTTCCTCTTTTAGTTTGCTAAGATAATACCTAGTACTGTTTGTTGTTTAACAACCTTAGCTTGCTTAAAATTAATTACTATTACTTAACTAGTCTCCTTATTCTATAGTATGTTACGTAGTTTAAGGTCCTTATATAGGATTCTAAGACTATAAATTGCTTTAGCTAAGTTATTAACCTCTTTAGTAATAAGTAGTCTGTTCCTAGTAGTTAGGCATTAGGAAATCTGTTTCCCCCTAAAACTAAGAAACATTATATATATAAGCTTATAAATCCCCTTATAGAAATAAGGCGTTGCTAGGTCTATGTTGCCTAGATGCACTAGCACATAGATGCCCTAGATTAAACAGAGGACATTATATATAGTAGCCTTATGTTAAAGACAAGGGACAAAGTTAACAAGTATGCACTTAGCTGCTACTACGTATCTATGTAATTTTAGCTAGACTTAGAATAAGACACTATAAGCGCTAGGTAGGCTTATAGGCTTGTAGTTAGTATCTAAGTCTCTTAAGAGCTGTTAGCGTATAGAAGCAAGGAAAGTAGGTTAGTTAATTTAATAATAACTTTGCCTATAATCTTAAACATTTAGACAAGACATGTTAAGCAGACCCCTGTTAACTAACCCTAGTAGGCAGTTTTGCGTGCAATACTGTCCACTCTGTCCTCTGCGCGAACTCTAGCTAGGCAAGGAGCTGCTAGTAGTGGCCTATACGTAAGACAAGCCCTAGGGTGAAAGTTGCTGTTAGCTTAGAGTATTAGGATTAGGTTCTTTGTTACTGTCTACGTGCTAGTCTTGTGGCTGCGCGTAGCTTAGAGAGCAGATAGGGGTATACCTTTGCTAGAGCTAGACAGGTAACATACGAAGAAACCTGTCGTGCTAAGGCAGGCAGTACTCTAATAACAGGGCGTCCTCTTTAGGAATAGCATCTAGTAGGTCTTTATATACAACCTCCTAGCTGTTAAGCTAAGAGGCAGCTTTAACACGCTACTTATAGCTGCAAGGGGGGGTTCTTAACGCCTATAGGGTAAAAGCTAGCATCTGCCTAACCGCTGTTAGATGTAGACAATTTAGTCTGTCTAAATTAGCTGCCCATCCTGTAGCTCCGCTAACGTCCCCTTTAGGGACAGATAAGAAGTAATAGACTGTCCTAGGGTTGTTAGGAACTCATAGAAAGACAAATGCTTTGCTAGTGCATATGTAACTATACTCTACCCTAAGCTTAACTATATAAAAGAATGCTTATGTAATAACAGCAGCTATTAGCTGTTAAAAGCAGTCACGCAGAGTATCTGTTTCGCGACACTAGACTACCTCGTCTAGTTCTATATCCTCTAGACCTTTGTAGATGCACCTAAGCAGTAGCTTGTGCAGAGGCTTATATTTAGTAATATAGGCCATAATATAAGTCTCTCTGTTCTAAATGCTAGTGTTATAGACGTAAAACTAATTAGCTTAAGGACAGGACAGTCATGCTATGCAGGCGCGAGGTGCGGCAGTTGACTCTAGGCAATCTTGCGAGTTGTCCTAGGTCTAGGCCTGTAGGCGTGGTGACCGTCGTCGCTAAGCCCTAGAGATAGTTATAGATCTAATGCCCTTCTCTAGCTCTATATCTAGGCTAAGAGTGTTAGCATAGTTCTTAAACTATACTAAACCTTTAAGTCTAAATGTCTGTCATAGCGTTTGTTAATTATATAATTGTTTAATAATAGACGTGACAGGGTCGTCTATAGCAGAACGCTAAAAGAGATAGAGATCTAGTTTAGAACTTATTATCTTACGTAGGATCGCTTGCCTAGATTCTTCTAACATATGTAGCAATGTAAAGTGTTGCTCTAAGGCAAAGTCTAATGCTATAAGAACGTCCTAAACCGCTGCCTGCTATGCTAGGAAGTCCTCCTATAGAACAAGATTTTTGGGTTAAAGCTTGTTAGTCGCATTTGCAGGGTCACCCTGCGTTAACAAGGTCGTATTAGTCTACATAGTGAGACTAAAGTGTAGATAAGTATAGCAGGCGTCTAGATACTCTAGAAGAGTCGTCTTACGCGTTTTCTCTTTGGCTCTATCCTGCGCCTGCTCTGCCGCTTCGCGCCTCTATTGTTCCTCTTCGCGCCTGCGTTGTTCCTCTTTGCGCCTACGTTGTTCTTTAAGAAACAGCTTCTTGTAATTAGGCGACTGTTTAGCCATGGCAATAATAGTAGGATGTCTAGGTAGGTTAGTTAACAGTAGCTGTCTTAGCGCGTTTTAGAGCAATAGCAGATAGTAAACTAAAGGAGAAACGCTAGCTAAATGCCTTGGGCTAGATGCTGCTCATAATAGGTAGATGCGAAGGTTATAGGAGACTAGACGTATCTTATTTGTTTTAGTTCTCTTTAGCTTAGCAGCGCCTAGAGCTTAGTCTATGCGTCACGCAGTTGCTATAGCGCGAGTGGCTTCGACGTTATCACAGGCTATTACTACACATAACTATTCTAATTTTAGTAAGCGCTAACTAATTATTAGCAGAGCTAGATTTAGGCTCTATCTATAGTAGCAAATATATAATAGAGTGTTAACATAGTGTTATTAGGAGGCAGAAGGTAGAGAGTTCTAAATCTAAAGCTATATAATAAAGTAAGGAATAAGGATATAGTACGTTTCTTATTTAAGCTAAGGAGAGAAAGTAATTACGTATATTACTTAAAACAGCCTAACAGAAAAATAAGCTTAAAAGGAATATACTTTAGCATACTTTATAGCCTATCGTTCTCTAAGGCCCCTAATTAATAGTCTCTAAATCTATTATTGTTGTTAAGCGCCTATAATGTTATTCTAGTTAATTTTGTCCTTTCCTCTTAAAGCTTCTCTATCCACGTTGTTACATTAGCAATAGCATAGTAAGGTAAATGCTTGTTTGCTAGCAAAAAGGACAGGACCTTAGCTAGACTAAATTCTAGCTTTAGTACCTTCACTATAAACTCTTGCGCTAAACAAAGCAACTTATAGTTCTCTATAACCCTCTCTTCCCTAGCTTAAATAACGTTTCGCTCTAATTTGTCTCTACGAACGTTAATCTTTAGAGGGGTGTTATAGACAAAATAGAACAGCTAATTAATTATGTCTTTATTTGCTAAGGAGAGCTCAAGCTTTATGTCCACATAGCTAGGACGTATAAGTGCTAGATCTAGGCGCTTAATATAGTTAGTTGTTATAATTAACAATCTGCCTTTAGATAATGCTAGGCTATCTAGAACATTAAGGAGTGTTAATAGAGACACCTTTTAATTAGCAGGACTATTTTAGCTTACGCTCTAGCTTATATCTACACTACTGCTAGGTTTTTAATGCATAGCAGTTGCGTTAACATCTTTAAAGAGGACAATGCAGTGCTACAAGAGCTTAGCGAAGAGAGATTTTAGAGAGTAATTGTCTAAACTAGACATAGTAAGGACGTAAACGTCTAAATTAAAGTGCCCTATAATAGAAAGGCAAAGGCTAGATTTTCTAGTTCTAGGTAGTCTATGAAGTAGGTACCCTCGTTAATAGAGAAGGCTGCGCCTAGAGTACTAAGTCCTAGTTTTAGGGTCTAGGAACTTAGTTACGTTGCCTAGCAACATCTCTTTTAGCTTCCTGTTAATAATTATAGTTAATATCTCTCTCTTAGCTATTAACTTAGAAGCTTTCTACTTGTCTCTATAGTGCTTAAAGACATAAGTTTTATTCTCTACTAACTCTAAATAGTATTGTTAGCACTTGTTTAAGAGCTCCTAGAGAACAGCAGGATTACGCCTAAAGTACGAAATGCAGGCTTCCTCCCTAGTAGTACTAAACTCTCCTAGGCTTCTTTAGCGATTAAATATAAATAGATAGCGTTTGTGCTAGAAGTATAAGCAACTATTATAGGGTGAATAGTATAGTAACTTCTTCTTAGCATGTAATCTAGGTTCTGTAGATAATTTAAGATCTACCTTAGCAAGAGAAGTGCGTGCTAATCACGCAAACGGCTAAGAGCAGACCTAGAAAATAAGCATATTATATGCTTTATTAGTATAGAGTACCTTAATTTTTAACGCTATAGGTATGTTAAGAGTTAATATTGTCGCTAAGGACAGATATACTAACAATAGTAGGTTTCTAGCAATTTCTCTAAATATTCTAAAGCATACTTCCTAAACAACAGAAGCAACCCACAGGTGCAGAGCACCTAACTATAGATGCTTAGGCTGCTAGTAAGAAGAGACTAAGCTAGGGAGGTCGTAGGGGCGAGGCTAGGGAAGAAGAACCCTAGAAAGGGGATCTAATTAAATAGGAAAGATTAAACGTGGGTAGGGCTAGCGTTGCTAAGTAAAGCTATATTAGAGAGTGCTTTAAGTAAGTAAGTTTATAAAAAGAGCATAGAAGATACGCTTGTAGGTACTGTTCTTAAGGAATAAATAGCAGTTCTTATACCCTTTAAGCGTAGGCTAATAGACAGTTTTTAAAAAACCTAATATAGCTAACTAATGTAACGCCTAATAAACCTTACATTAAATTAATGCATAACCTTAATAGTTGCTGCTAGCCAAGTTATCCTAACCCCTATAGATAGGCGATGTGTCTTCCTAAGCAGAAATGCATTGTTAGTACATACTCGCACGTAAACAGAACTATATTAATTAGTACCCTATAGTAGATCCTCTATTCCCTCTCTTAGCAGTGGAATAGTAGGATAAGACAGTGATTTCCCTAAGGATCTTTATGTTATAATGCAGTTCATGATTATGTATCTACAGCACCTGCCTACATTTAGGCAATAGTTTCTCCTACAAGCTACTTTTAAACTAAAATACAGCTAGAGTGCAAGTGTTAGCAAGACCTAGATAGGTAATCTAGCATCTAATAGAACTATTCCTAGGGCGCAGGTAGTATATATAGCAAGTCTTAATGCTCTCTAGAGAGATACAAGGATAAATTTAATAAAAATGCTAAGATTAAGGTCGCGAACTTTTGTCTCTCTATAGTTTATAATTGCTTGCTAGCTTAGGAGGCAGCGCCTACATTTTGGCGTGTAGTGTTAGTTTAGATCTATAGGAGCAACAATAGATTACATTGCTACATCTATGCATCCCTAAGTTCCTGTGCCGCGTAAAGCTAATTCAAGTCAGGTTATGCATTTCACTTTCAATGTCCTAGGCATTAGCACTAGCGCCTACTAAACGAGTTCTACATCTAGTGTTGAACAGACGGGCTCTAGTCCTAGATAAGGCGAAGCCATGCCCACATGCTTGATTCGTTCTAATGACCTGTTTGCTAGGAATCACTATTGCGCTAGTGTTAGGGAAGGAGTGCGAAGCTGTAGTTAGTTTAGCATGAAATTACATAGCTATAGTTAGTTTAGCATGTAATCACAAAGCAGTAGTTAATTAGTACGACACTACAAAGCTATAGTTTTACTCCTATAGCACTATAGACTAACTCTCTAAGCCACGTTTGCAACAGTCACGTGCTTATGTAGCGTCATAGACATGTAGCGTAGTCAATTAGCTACCCCGCTTGTAGCTTACAGCTTACAGCCTCTTAAAAATTTTAAAACGTGCGTCAGGCTATACATAACTAGTCTAACGCAAAGTCTAATCACAATATAGTCTTATTTATAGTATTAACAGCGTTTTCGCTAGATGCTGCTATAAAGTCTATTAACAAGGATAGATTCGTAGATTTAGAAGACATGTTAGCAAGTGAACTAGTCTTAGAGATAGAGCAGAAAGGCTTCGCCTTCTTGTTAATGTACGGCCTTAACTATTGCAAGAACAACATCCTTAGCAACATAGTAAAGTTTCACTAATATTCTTATAATAAATCTATAGCTAATAACTGTTAGCGCATTAAATCTATTCTTAAGTCACTCCTTAGCAAGTATACCCTTAGACATTTGTTATAATACACTGCCTTCCCTAGACATATTAAGTCCTTTAGGAAAGGGGGACTAGAAGCTAGTTTACGTGTTATTATAGTGTAGCAGTGGGCAAAAGGCTCGCAAGTTATTTATTATAGCAGCTCGC
This sequence comes from Clohesyomyces aquaticus, assembly GCA_002105025.1. Taxonomy (NCBI): domain Eukaryota; kingdom Fungi; phylum Ascomycota; class Dothideomycetes; order Pleosporales; family Lindgomycetaceae; genus Clohesyomyces; species Clohesyomyces aquaticus. The sequence continues at coordinate 17,971 of MCFA01000322.1, forward strand.
ATAAACATAATCTTCTAACAGTTAATAGTATATAGCAATTACATAAGACATAGAAGACTACACTTAACAAAATAGGCTATAGAGCTATTATAAGAAACTTTCCTAATAGAGGCTTATAAGCTCTTCTAGCTATATAATGTAGCTATGTGCTCTAACAGAATATTAGGGTAGTCTATAATGCTTGACTCTACGCTAAGACTAAAACTAGCTACGCCTTTACTTTTATATTCGCTACTAATAAAGTAGTCGCTGCTTAGCCTAAAATAAAGGTACTAAATTTGTAGGATTTTAGGCAGAAGGCTATTAACATAGAGAGTCCTATAATAGAGGTGAATTTCTTATTCTTAGGTCTAACTAGAAGCTTGGAATAGGCTAGGTTAGTCTACTGCCCTATATAGTGGATAGCTAAGCTAATGTAGGAGAGGGGCGTCAAAGATATTATTTATCCCTACTATAGCACTTAGAAAGACCATTGAACCGCTACTAAAGCCGTCTATAGTTAAACCTGCCTTAAATCCTTCTATTTTAGGAGTCACTATATACGTGGTAGCTAATTACATAGGCATTAACAAAATAACGTCTAAATTAATGTTAGTAAATAGAGATCTAGGAATAAAAAGGACTAATATTACTAATTTGTTAAGATCTGTCTATAATTAGACTATTAATTCTTGTCGCTTCTATATTTTTAGCCTTGTGATCTAGACGTGCCTTATCCTAATTTCTCTTTGTACCTCTTGACTGTCTATTATCACCTTCTAATAAGAGACCCCTGCCTTACGTAAGAGAATATAGCTCGTTTTTGGCAGCGCACCTTAGTTCGTTACATGTCTGTCTTATATATCTTGCTTTCCTATCTATTCTGCTTAGAGGCGAATCCTTAACATGTGCCTCCTTAGCATGTCTTCTAAACATAGATAATCTTATAAATTTTTTAGAACAATAAACACATGTTTTATTATAAGTAAAGTCTGTAATTAAATTGCTACTTAGTTGTTATTATATTAAGACTAACATAAGAACTCACGCTGCTTAAAGTGTCGTTAGAGTTTCTGCCTAGTTACAAATAGCTCTCGCTAGGCACAATCCTTATAAGGACAAAACGTGTTTTAAGCTATCTGTCTTAATTCTACCCTTAAATAGGCTTGGTACTACTTGATTAGAGCAGCAAGCAAGTCTTCTTGTGTCTATAGATAGTTAGTTTGTGTGACAAAGAGCTTTTAGATACTAACCTAGATTTCTACAAGATGTTTGTCTAATAAATTACTACTTAGAAAGGACGCATTATAGTTATATTAGGTAGACCTTTTTAACATGTTAATACTTATTAAAAGTAGTAGGCAAATAGTTTTAGGGTAATAATACTTAGAATAGGCAACGCTGTTAGCTATTTATTTATCTAGCTTAATAAGAGGGGCTTAGTGTCATGAGCTAAGTCTAACTTGTTATATAATACGTTACACCTAATTATTATTACGTAGAGCCCTACTAAAAAAACAGCACAGAGGGTATATATTAAGTTAGGTTCTGTTTTCTATGCCTCTACTAGTACTGTTTCTATATCCCTTAAACATAACTTTTAAACTTATCTATCTTAAAGACTTTGCTGCTCTGTATATAAAACTAACTATTTTCTGCTCTTTAAGCAAAAGATGTCGTCTCCTTGTGAAACCTATAGGGGCAAGGGCATTTTAGGCGGGGCATGCTCTACTTATAGTTATCTAGCAAGCTCCTAAAGCAGAATTTACTAGGTAAGCATACTTAAGTTAAATTTTAAATTAATGCGCTATTTAAGAGAGCTACTATTAATTGTTTCTAAAGGAAATAATAAACGTTAGGCAGGCATTAGAACATATTAGAGGTTAGGCGCATTAGCCGAGCGCTATTATTATAAAACGTATTAGTCTAGGGCTTTGAAATCTAGCCAAACGCTTTTAATTCCAATTAAAGGCTCTATAACATATGTTCTCTAGTGTGCCAACGTATAACACTATTTGCCATGCCGCGTGTAGACTAGTCGTACGCATGCATGCATCCGCCATGCTGTAGCTACATTTAGTGGCTTAGTTAATGCTAGCCACAGCGTTGTGGTGCCGTGCTAGACTAACTATAGAGCTATAGTGCCCTGCTAGACTAACCACAGCGATGTAGTGTCCTGCTAGACTAACCACGGCGATGTAGTGTCCTGCTAGACTAACTACGGCGATGTAGTGTCCTGCTAGACTAACCACGGCGATGTAGTGTCCTGCTAGACTAACTATAGCGATGTAGTGTCCTGCTAGACTAACTACGGCGATGTAGTGTCCTGCTAGACTAACCACGACGATATAGTGTCCTGCCACACTAACCATAGCGATATAGTGTCCTGCTAGACTGACTATGGGCCTATGGTGCCCTGCTAGACTAACCACGGCGTATAGGAACGATAGGAAGATGCTAACATCTCTTAACTAATGAAAGTCTATGCCTAGGGTGAGGCGTGTGACATAGTACAGAGTACTATGCATCATGCTACGGAATTAATACCTCCTGTACCTTTCTGCTCTCTGCCTATGCATGAGCATGCAAATATAGACAGTTAGATCCACAAAAGATATCACCTAATGCGTCGCCTAAATCACCTCTGCTACCTTCCTATTACTCTAAATAGGTGTGCTAAGCTGCTAGCTTTCTAGTGAGCAAGAGATAAGCTAACATGACCTAGTTGCTGCGCTAGACTACTGTCTAATTAGTTGTTGAACCTAGTTAGCCAAAGGGAGAGGGGGCTCCCTTTTAGCACTAGGTGTGAATATAATAAGAGGAAGCAAACTAATAAACACTTCTAATCTATTACATAAAGCAATCTAACAAAGACATTAATTCATGCGCTATAGCTTTATCTTATTATTAATATCTAACTATCTTTTTATTACAATATGTACGCGCAAGGTCTAGAGGACCTATTATTATAGCTATAGGCATACAAAGGAGGATTTCATTAACGAGTTGTCTTGCCCCAAGAAGGGCAAAGCTAGTCACAAGCTAGCAACAATCATAGAAGGTTCTAGTACTAAGCTAGGAAAATGTCCTAATTGCTAGACAAAGTATGTTGCCTAAAGCGCTATTATTCTAGCTGTCTGCTAACATTCTAAGGCGGGAAGAGTTAAACTTATAAGGTCTATAGAACCTCTACTAAGTATCTATTTAGAGCGTTAGGTAGGACGCGCGGTATATTAGGTAGCTAGTCTTATTAATAGATATGCAAGATATGCAGGAAATTAGCTATAGTAAACTTAATAAAATGTTAACTTATAATTGTTATGCCTTATAATGTAGTTTTTAATGCACATAATCTACATAAGACAGCTAAAGTTAGATACTATAACAAGGCTCCATGTGCGTTATCTTAGCAAGCTCATAGATTAACTAGGGAGAGATAGGCCCTTGCCACTTAACCTAAACAAGACTAAAGTTAGCAACCTCCGTGATACTTCGCGCTCTCTTTTTAGCTAAGAAAGACGTTAAATCTATTCTCTCCCTTGCTATCTAAGTAACTTTTATAATCGTTGTAGTGCATAACACCCTTAATACAGAGCAACAGATAACTTAAGCAACTCTATTACTACACTTCTAATCTAGCTTAAACTCTAATATATTATAGAGACAGGTAGTAGCTATGTTCTAATATTTTTGGCCTGTTTTTAACTTGTGTTAGCAAAGAAATGTAGCACTAAGTCTCTACAAGGACATTAAGATTAAATAACAGCTTTAACTTAACGTGTAATAGTAGAGCTATTATATTTCTTATAAAGTAACATAGTTTTGCTAAGAGGGTTATCTAAACTAGTAATCACTAAAGCCTCTTAGACGGCAGACAAGAGAGACGTTTAGAAGCACAGGTGCGAAGTGTGCCTTCCTACGAGATAGAGAAAATCTGCTAAGCTAAATTAGTACTAGCGTTAGCACTTAGACTTAGACGGAGTTTTTACAGCACGCTGTCACTGCACTTAATTAAATATTAATCTCTCTACTACCCTATGTTTTACACTAGTCCATAGGAATTGGCTCTACCTTTAACCCTTATAGAGATCATTAACAAAAAAGGGCGTATAGCTGTTATCTATTGTTTAGAGCAAGGCTTAGTTTATAAAATACTATAGAATCCTCTAAGCAAACACTTAGCAGCAGAGTTTAAAAGGGCTATTGCTATTAAGAAGCAACTTCTAGAAAAGCTTAGAGGTTATCCTAGAATTGTTTAGTATGTCCCTGCATCTACAACTATGCAATGCTAATATTAAGCGCTAGGTATTATAGGCCCTATGGCATTAAGGGTATAAAGGACAGGCTGTTGCTTAGCGAGGCAAATTATAGGGACCTTTAGTTATACATTAACAAAGAAGACAATAAGATTAATAACGCGTTACGAGCAAAGTAGAGTCTACAGCTCGCTAAAGCTATTGCTTATGTCCATGAAAATAGCATTACCTACATAAACCTAAGCACGACTAATGTGCTCCTCTATAAGGCTAACTAGACAATAGACGTAATCCTTGCTAATTTTAGTAGCTCTCAATGTCTTAAGCTAGGTTTAGATAGTAAACTAATCCCTAATGATCTATACTACGACTTATAATTAACTAAGTTTAACTTGCTAAAAGTCAACGTGTTTAGTTTAGGCATTGTTATCTATATTATCATGACTAGCTATTACCCTTTCTATAAACGTCTAGCACCTAAGAATAAGGAGATATATACTTATAGTGCCCATGTGCAAAGGCTATATTAAGAGAGTAAATTTCTAGACCTGTTTAGTTTGCCCTTTAGAGATATCATTATAGGATGCTGCTATAAGCGCTGCTTCAAGTCTATAAAGGAGATTGTTATAGCCCTAGAGGCAGAGATTTAGTTAATGTATCTTAGCGATAAAGATTATAGTAGAATTTTGCACGAACCTTTAAAGCTAAGTGTATATAGTTAGAGAAAGATTATAGATAGATAGATAAAGAGGATTATGCTATATAGCTATAGCGGACTATTAGGTAGATTTAGTAATAGTGCTAAGTTCGTTTTAAGGTCATTAAGTGTCCTAATCTAGGGATTATATAAGTAAGACAGATGCCTTACTAAGTAACATTACAGACGCTTATTTATTTCTAGATAATTAGCAAGACGTAATTATAATATAAGCAGCTAAACAGGATCTTTCTATTAGGTAGTTTTTTATAATAGAGGTTAATAACATAGAATACCTTAATCCCTAAATATTAAGGACAGCAAATAACATTAAGCAAATTAGAGAAAACGTTAAAGGCTAGTAATCTTTAAGAATGCTTTCTAACAAGGATTAATTATACATTGCTCTTTACGCTTGTAGCAGAGCACTAAAAATGCCTAGTGAAAAGGACAAGTAGGTTTCTTGCCCTCAAGGCATAGACACTGCTAAAGCCTAATAAGTATTATTAGGCATTTATTATTGTTCTAAAGAACGAAGCAAACAACGCTACTAGAAGACGCTATCATGCGAAGGAGTCTATGTAAATTGTTGCTAGAGCCGCTAAGAATATTTAGACGTACGAGGATCGCGAAATATCTTTGTAACTAACTTCTGCTATTCTTGTCTAGATTATAATTGCTAAGGTTGCTAATAGAGCATGGCTCTTAGAGGCTTTTGCTAATACTCCTATACACGTAGAGAATGCAGGATACAAGAATTAGAACTATGTTTCCTAGGTTTAAGAGGCCCTCACTTAGGCTGCTCATAACAGGAAGGCATTAGGGAGCAGGCATACTAGCTAGAATTATGTAAGGGACACTGCCATGTAGTATGTTGCGAAGAAAGCCGCTAAACACTAGTTTAACAGACAAGGGCAGTTTGATCTAGGCAAGGTACTAACGTGGGACGCAATAGAGGGGAAAGAGCTCGTTGCTTAAAGGAAATTATAGAGCAATTAAATTTCTCTAAAGTACGCACGCCTAACTCTCTCTATTTTTAATTCTTCCTCCTATAGGTCTAGAAAATTACCTACTTTATTCTGCTAAAAATAATTTTAAGGATTAGCGTGCTATGCTGTTGTGTACTCCTAGTAGTAAGGTAACTATCCTGCTATATCCTAATTAATAATACTAACTACTTTGTTATTATAGATAAGTACATTAAAGCTGCTTAAATTACTATGCGTGAGGACTAGTAGACGTACTACAGACTTATAAAACGTTATAAGTTGTTTTATATCTAAGAGAGCAGGACTTAGTGCATTAGGACTTTGCAACTTGAGAGACTTAAGAGTTACATTATTCCTAAGAGCTAAGTAGAATTCTATAACAGTGCTAAAAGGTCCCTAGGAAGACGTTTAAGGAAGCTAATAATTATGAATAGGACTACTGTCTAGATTAGAAACGCTATCGCACTGACAAGGTATTAACTAGAGTTCTTCTATTATCCGCTTTAACTAGCTAAAGATTATTAACTTTAATATGTTTAAAAGCAATTGCTACCTCTTTGCTATAGTCTTGCTATAAATCCTTTCTATAAGTATATAGGTCCTGCTATAGTATGTAAAAGCATAGTGAACTTTTAGTACAGGAATAGAGGTATGCCTTGTAATAAATTAAAGTGTATTTGCTTCTACGAGAGTAATAGAGTTGCTAAACTTAATATAGGAATTAAGATAGAGTATAGCGCCGCTAGAGTACGTGAAGAGCTTGCTAGTGCACTTTTGGGTTGCTAGCTTAGTGACAATTAGCGTAAGAGTCTATAGCGCTTTTTTTTTAATCTTAATTAAGTTCTAGGGGTCTTTTTCCTGTTAGTATCTATAGACGATAACTCGTATGCTATACATAATAGCTAGGTGTAATAAGACTATAGACCACGCGTTACGAACTGCTCGTCTTTAGCGCGACAGGTGCTGACTACAATAGCAAAGCGGATTCTCCTTATGTACTAACAGATTTATCCATAGAGAAGTACGTTTATGTAGAAGGACAATGGCGCGGGTAGCAAGATTAGACAGGTCAATTAGTGGCGGTGGTCGCTGTGCGTGGGAATAGGGATCTTTCTTGCAGCATGGGACAAGGATATAGCAGACTTGGCATAGAGTCTACTAACTTCTTCTAGAATAGTCTGCTAATAAGTCACTACATATTAAGCTAAGCTGTATTATGTTACCCTACAAATTGTCTAGCACTCTCTTACTATCTCTTGCTTGAGCTAATAGCCTTTCAATTAATATGCGAGGACATAGGCATTCTAAGTTCCTCTAAAGCGTTAGATAAAGTAGAAGTCTTGCAACTAATTAGCAGTAGAAGCAGTAGCAAACAGAGCGAACTTAGAAGCACACCGCATGAGCAGTATTAAGGGGCTTAAAAAATCTAACTTAGTTTACTTATACTAACAGAATTTACTTGCTCTAGCTCTATTTAATTTAGAGAAACAATAACTCCTTTACTAGTCTAAAGCCTACGCCCCTCTAGCACAACATTTACAACGCAAAATATAGTCACTAATAAGCTTCCTAACTAGCCTATTACTAACTAACATTGTTTACAACGTTCTGCATTAACGAGCCTCCTAGCTAAGCAGCATTACTTCTAACGCGAATTAAGTCCTAGCAGAAACAGCCTATCTACCTCTCTATGATTAGCGTATCTACCTTTACTAATTCTGCGCGCTGTAAACAGCCTATAGCCTATAGTATTGCTAAAGCCTGCCACATCCTCTGCCTAACATTAAAGCGCTCACTCACGTGATCCACGCGACATTCTTAAATGTCCTCCCTTCTGCCGCCCATACGCACGCTGAAACAGATAGCACTAGACACTAGGACAAGGAGAGTAACGCTAGGGCAGGGCACTAGCAGACAATGCTAGCAGCACTGCGCTTAGAAACGGCACGATCCGCTTGTCCTCTTATAGATTAGTTCTACGTCTACTATTTATAACACTATACCTAGAATTAGTAGTTGCCTGTAATTATATAGCCTTATATAAAGTTTAGTGCGCATACTTAGCCTTCTACTATTCACACGCTAACTTCTTTATAGATAGGTTTGCTAAGTTAGCTAGAGTTATTAGCCATAGTTAGGTTATTCCTACCTAACTAGTTTTAACACCCTATAAGGTTCCTATTTTTAACACCCTAGGAGGTTCCCTTTTTAACACCCCGCGAGGTCTCTATTTTGACACCCTACGAGGATCAAAGTCTACAAGGAAGGCGTACAAGTGCTACTTTATAGATAAGCTAGCAGGCAATTAGCATTATGCAGGGCAGCAGTTAGGCGTTTAAAGGGATCTGCTCCCACTATCACGGGCGCTGTAACGTCTAACCTTGCACTTTATTACGGATATTAGAGGTGTTAGGTTACTAATTTATCTATGTATTTAGATTTTAAATGCTTAAGAGGTGTTGTACACGTTTAGCTTAGAGCAGCTTGAACATAAGCTAGCAAGTTTAAATCCTACTATACTTGTTACTCTATTAAACTCTAAGTGAGTTAAGTCGCTAAGCACCTAAAAGCACTCATAGCGCTATATGCGCTATAGCAGTTTCATAGAACAGGATACGCGTCTTTATCCTTATAATTGTTACATTGCTGCCTAATTAACTCATTCCTAGGTGTCCTAGACTTATGTTAGATCTGTTAAAAGCAGGAGGAAAACTTACTCTAGAATAGCTAGAAGCAATTCCCCCTTAACAACTTAAAGTATCTAGGTAAAGAACTTAGCACTATAAATGTAGATTAAGTATAATATGCTATTAGTACTATAGTCTAGCTTATCTACATCTACATTATTGCCTTTAAAGGAGCTCTTAGGAATCTACAGAAGCCTACTAACTATTATTAAGAACTAGAACGACTGTTAGTTTAGGCTAAAAATAGTTAGAGAAACATACAATGCTTCTATTAATATAAATTCTAGCAAAGTTATCTAGGGACTTAGCAAAGAGATTATCCTTATCCTTATTATCCTCTATAAAGTTGTCTGTTATAACAAGTGCATAATCTATAATAGTCTAGCTTAGGTTATTATGTAGCTTAAAGACTATAAGGAAGTTATAGTTTACGTTACCTATGTTTCTATTATAATGTTAGAGCTAATAATAAGTAGGTGTATTAAACATTCTTTACAAGTATAGTGTATTTAGAGAGAAGTAGGCAACATAGATTAATTGCCTGCTACTATAAAGGAATCTAACGTAAAGAGACAAATATGTTATGTTAGTTAGCAGCCTAATGCAAGTGTAGAAACGCAAGTGTAGAGAAGAAAAGTATTTAACAGGGAATTAGGCTAACATAGAGAGTAGGAAAGGCGTGGGACAGACGTTATAGTTGTTTTACCCTAGCAGGCCTAGCATAACTATAAGTTACTTTACTTCTAGGTTACTTTTATTATAAGTCACTTTTAATCGTAATTCTTTTATTACGTGTTGCTTATCTACTTTAATTATAGTCTCCTTAAAGAATCTCTAATGTTTCTCTTCTAACAGTCTTATATAATAGTTAACTGCTTAATTTCTAACAAAAGTAAAACTCTATGCTACTTATAGATTTATTAAGTTACCTCTTTAGTTTTATAAGTCTTTATTATAGTAACAAGAGAAAGTTTTTATAAAAGCCTAGAGAAGAGTGTTAGGACGTGGCCTGACGCGGCCTAGGGGACGGCGCCTGTAACAAAAGACTTGTGATTGCCTGCTAGCAAGAGCGCTACCTTTTGTTAGATTGCTTGTGACTTTTAAATTATTGCATAATGTTACATAAACAGCCCCTGCTCTCCGCGCTTATTATAGCATAGCAATTAGGCAGCAACACTTATCTCATGCTGCCCTAGCAGCTATTCTATAGAGAATCTATGAATATACTATTTGTTATTATTAAATATTAACATACTAACCCTTAAAGACAAGCTTAAGATGTATAATAACAATAAGTGCGAGACATGTAATCGCAAGTTTAGCAGCTAGCTAGCTGCTAACTAACACATAAATGCACTTTACTACTAGGGCCCACAATACGAATACAACACATGCGATTAAGAGTTCTTTACCCAAAGCTTAGCAGATCAGCACATAGACGACATGGGACACTATGAGCCTTAATTCTAGTGTAAGACCTGTAATAAGAGATTCCATACCTAATTGTCTGCTAATTAGCACATAGACGCTCTAGATTACTATAAGCAAAACTACTGCTATAATTATAGCAAAACATTCTAGAGTAAGAATGCCTTAAACATAGTATGTTCTTCATGCACACCTTAGCGCATACTTGTGCCTTTACTTAAGTCTAGAGACGTTACTAACTATTATAAGCACCTAAACTTAAGCTCTTACTATGGCAAGAACGTTGCGTGCCCCTTCTGTTAAGCAGATTTGACCTTAGATAGTAGTCTTTCGCACTACTATAAGACTAGTTCATGTCTATAAGACAAGAACATTAATTACTACATAGTTTATTAGGCTATTAGAACATTATAACAAATGCGACTTAGAACGGCTCTAACTACAACTAAGAGTATATAATACTCTTCTAGCAGAACAAATATCAGGGCTAGAAGTTATAATCCCTGTTTTGGGTCTAGACTAGTACCACGATAGGGCCAATGTTACTTGCATTGGCGCTCTAGCGATTACTTTTGCTTGACTTAACAATAGGCGTTTAACTTAGTATTAGCGCGTTGTGCGAGATAATTGTCCTAATAAAGGATGCTTTGCCTTCTATAAAGACAAAGCTATATAATAATGTGCTATTAGGCACAGGGTAGTAGCGCTATAGAGAGGATTAGGCTAAGGCAGGTTAATAGCTAGGTAACGCGATGCCTCAAGGTACGTGTGCGCATGCGCTGAATATCTCTAGCAAGAGCTTTTTAAAGCGGCAGCTGACCCTATAGAAAGCAGGCGATTACTAAACGTTATATTTACGCAAGCAGATATATATAGGTTAATATATAAGATGTCTAGCGCTTGTATGCTAATTAAAAATGCCAAAGCGCATATCCTTTATAACGCTAACACACGACCTTATTCTACACTTTGAAGATAAAGCAGCCAACGCGTATCTTAAGACCCCCTAGCTATCTATATCTTTATAGTATGCTATTAATATGCTAGCATTACTCCTTTACTAGCAATAGGTATTTCCTAATCGCTGCTAAGTTAGCATGGCCATTGCTGTAGATACCTTTAAGACTCTTAGTTCTTAACATACTGCCTGCTAACTTAATATAGACAACTAAGGATTAGTTTTAGGAAACTGTTCTAAAGAGTTAAAACATAGCGCTAAAGCGCGAACCTAGTTTTAGTTCCTGTAATAGGGGAAACTAAACAGGAACCTGTATCTAAATTACATAGCCTTATTAATTCCACGCTTATTAAAGCTAAACAGCGTGCTATAGTTCTGCTTATTTACATAGCCTAATAAACTATTATGTCCCTTTCATAGCAGAAATCACACCTGCCTACACCCTTAAAGGCAAGGCGAGCTGCTAACAAGAATTTTTATAAGCAAATAAAAACCCTTAACAAGAAGCTCGCTAGGTTATAGAGCGACTATAATATAGATGTTTATTTTTTAGCATATCGTAATAGACAATTTCACATTTTCACGTCTATAGACTAGCCACTATAGCCTCTAGGTCTAGAAACTCTAGTAAGCCTAGGCCTATTCTAGACTTAACTTAGCAAATTTGTTAACTTAGAAAAAGGAGAAATTATACCCTCTACTAATAAATAGGTCCGCAGCCTACGTTAGCTAAACTAAGAGCAGAGAGACAAACAAACAACGTTTAACATAACATTACAAAGCAAATTAGAAGAAGTTCTAATTAGCTAGGAACAGAAAGGATATAGGAGCAAAAGGCAACTTCAACTACTACGCACTTTCTAAATAGAGAAGACCGCACTACTATAGTTTATTATCCTAACTTAATAAATATTTGTCTTCTATTTTGTCTCCCTCTAGCCCTTCATGTCTCCTATTTCCTCTATAGTCAACTCGCTGCCCTAGAGTTGCCTTTTATATAGAATTAACAACAATTAATGTAACATTATCTGTTCTAGCTTTTACAACAAGAATTATAGATAATCGTAGTAACAATAAGAAAAATAGCGTAGAGAGAACAACACATAAGGATTAGAAAAGTATATAGGATTTTCTAGAAGATAGGCGCGTAAAGACAAGAATAGGTAAGCCATGCAGGACAGACGCAAATATAGGCAGCAAGCAGAGAAGGGCAACTTTTTCCTAGAATTAGAATAGTATATAGGATTTCCTAGAAGATAGGCGCGTAAAGACAAGACCTAGGAGGCCATGTAGGACAGACGTAAATGTAGGCGGCAAGCAGAGAAGGGCAACTTCTTCCTAGAATTAGGATAGTATATAGGATTTCTAAGAAGATAGGCACGTAAAGACAAGAAATAGAAGGCCATGCAGGACAGACGTAAATGTGGGCGGCAAGTAGAAAAGGGCAACTTCTTTATAGAATTAAACACTTAATATACATAGAGAGCACTACTTTTACCTACTATATTTACTCTACTATTTCTTATAACACTAAGTGCCTACCTGCTTATAAATACTCTAGCTAATAATAAACATAGCTTTTTTCTTAGCAGGTGTGTAGTGCTAACGTTCTTCTAGTATAGCCTCCTATATTACACTATAAGCGCGTTGTCGCGCCTCTGCTCTATACTAACCTTTACATTAAGTTCACTACTATTATTAACTAACGTAATTCGTTTAAATTATATTAGTCTTACTATTAGAGAGAATGCTTAGAGCGCTTAGGCTCTGCCTAGTTGTGACTAAGAATCGTAGCAAGGTCGCTAAACATGTAGTTAAGTCTTTCTTTGCTAACTAACCGCCCTGCCTTAGCTTAGTTACTCTAAAAGTTTCTAGCAAGGTCCCTAAATATATAGCTAGACAATTCTACACTAGCCTGTTATATCATAGCAATTATAACTTTGGCAGCCCTTATAACTGCATTAACTATAGAGAAGCTGCTAAAAGCCCTGTCTATAAAATTTACACAGTCTGCCTAACTACGAATTAGTCTTAGGGACAGTCTTATAATTATAAAGGTGTCTTAGGTTATACTTTTACCTTATTCTACAACCTGTGCTAGAAGGTGTACCTAAAGGAAGCAAGTAAGAGAGCACTAGAGAAGAAGAAAATTCTAGCCTTACGTAAGGACAAGGTAGACAAGATGCTAGAATATATAAGGGGACTCTACTCTATAGAACAAGTTCCTATTGCCTACGCTATTAACAAGCTTATGTCTAATATAAAATCCATAAAGCGCTTTAGCAACTCATGGCAGTAGTATTAGCAGCATCTTTTAGACTACCTATCCTAGGATTTAAAAATTATAAAAACGTAGAATAGATATATATGTAATAAACAACAGGTTAACGCTATAGATTTTAAACTATAGCACTTCTATAATTCGCTAGATGTTAATGTTTAACAGCCTTAACTAATTCAACATCTACTTTAACATAGCGCGAAAGTCTATCTATCTTAGATAGAAACCCTAAGATCTAACTGCTAAAGGACAGAGCGAGGTTACGTATGGGTCGCGTTTTTCAATGTCTAGTGATCTCCCTAGCTCGCCTAGCGTTCCATAGGTATAAAAAGAAATTAGAGCTGCACTCCGCGACGCCTGTCTGTTCACTAGGGAATCTAGCTAAAGGCAGGGCTAGGCATGCCAAGGCTTAATTATAATCTCAAGTTAGCGTTATTAGGCAGCGACTTTACTGCACTAATTTAGCAACACTTAGGTAGGCTATAGGAGCAGACTAGCAAGTTAAGCATAATCTATATACTAAAATATATTATACTAAGCAATAGAACATTATATGCGTAAAGAAGTTCACACCCTCTTAGCTACATAAATTATATAGCAAATATATAATTTTACATAGTTATATAATGCTCTTGTTAAGATAAAGCATTTGCTGCTACTTAGAAGGCTTATAGGAGATTAGTAAATTAATTTTGCTAATAGTAATAACTCTAGCTCTAAAGGCTTAGCATAGTCTACGCCACGCGCCTAGCTCATTACGTTCTAGCTATCTTTTAGCCTCAAACATCTACTACCTAATTTATATCCTATACCTCCCTACGTGTTTGTGCTATAGTTAGAGTCCTTAATCTAGTAGTCTAGTATGCTATAGGAAAATGTATTATCCTTAGCTAAACAATTAAAACAGCGTCGTAGTAAGAGAGGCTTAGACTATAAACTCTTCTTGTTAACATTTTTATAGGCGTTAGTCCTAAAGTGTTCGTATTATATGCTATAACTACTCCTGTCTCTAGGCTAGAGAAGATCCCCCTAAGAGACATTATTCTAAGCTTTAGGCTTAGTAGACGCATAGCTAAGTAAGACAGAGGAGAAAAACGTAATAGAATAAATAGATTATCTTAACAACATAGTATATAATTCACAGGCTAATAACAGACAAATCTTTAGTAGCCCTACCCCTTCTGTTCTAAGTAGCATTAATAAGCTACCCTATATACATTAAGAGCATGTCTCTTAAAGTGCATGATCCTGTTTAGCATGACCCCCTAACACATAGGATGCTAGCACGAAAACGCTGCCTAGAATTTAGGGCCCTTAAAATGCGCCTTTATATGTTTGTTAAGGACATCTTTCTATGGCTAGGGCTAAAGCCTCTATTCATACGAGCGCCTACTATTGCCTATATAAATAAGGCAGACTACATAAGGAAGCTTCTTTAGATACGTATCTTCCTAGACTCTTCTACATAGTAGTAAGGTATGCCTAATTTTTATAACTACCCTCTCCTAACCAAGCGTAGACAGTAAGTGCGTAATGCTGCACTTATTTTGTTTGCTCTAAGAAGGGTAGGTCTAGTTATATTGCTTTATTGTTTATTTAAGCGCCTTAGGCTGCTACGTCTCTTGTTTAGAGCCTAGCTTAATTAAAGCCTACATAAAATAAACGCGTGCCTTGTTGTCTAGGAAGGGTTTAAAGAGCATGTTAGCAACTATAGCGCGCTCTTAAAGTTTAAACTTAATTACTAGTGGCCTTAAAACCTCTATGGCCGCCTTGCTAAGGAGTTGATTTGCTATCTTAGTTATATTAATCATGTTATGAAACTCGCAAATAGCCATAGCTAACTGTTCTTAATGTAATTTCTAGTAGGTACTGCTTATCTTGCTGTTTATATTTATGTATTTTAAATAGAGTTCTGTTCCCTTAGCAGCCTTGAGCGGGTAGTAGCCTTGTGCGTGTAGTTCTTCCTTGTACCTTGTTTGTTCTACATAAAGAGCTACTAAGTTAGGATGCTTTTGTACCTTGTCAAGCTGTCCCTTATTTAGCTCTGTAGGTGCATGGCGATCTCGTGATGTGCTCATGCTAGCAACAGATTAAATAAGCTCTTCCTGCTTAGGGGTTCTAAAATATATTAACTAGAAGTTATAGGCGATATGTGTGGGTGTATAGTATTTCTTATATATAACACTGCTATAGTCTATTGTCTAATTCCGTTTAGCTACGTTAAGAGCGTCTAGTAATTTACATGAGCGCTTGCTGTCTATAAGGAACGTGTAGATAAAATTAGATATACTGTTAAGGTTTCTACCTAACGCTCTTTATATCTAGTATAGATTTACTAATAATTTAAAGCCCGCCTCACGCCCTATGCGCTAGAATATTTCTTAGTACTTTACATAGGGGAAGGGTGTATCTTTCTAGATTAGGTATATAGTACTAAGGGGGCTAGCGTCCTATTGCTAAAAGCCACGTCTAGTGCCGCGCTAACTACTAGCATCTCTATACTAAGCACGGGAGGAGAACACTAGCTTTAGCACTTTCTCTTGCTTATGCTAAACCTGCCATGCAAGCTCTATTACTAGCGCCTCCTTGTAACGGCCTAGCTACCTACTACCTTTGCTCTAGAGTTACACCACAACGCGCCTTGTTATTAAGCGTCCCCTAGTTCTATATAAATTCCCTTTCTCCTCTCTCTTCTCTACGAACTCTCTGCCTACTATCTCTGTTGCTAACGCAGCAGGCGAACCTGTAGCATATAGCAACTATTTATAAAAATTAAAACAAAGAAACAAAGCAAAGACAGTCTTTAGCCTACTTGCTAGTGTAGGGGCTATAAGTCTCTAGCGCCCCGCCATAACCGCCGCCCTATTACACTAGGTCTATATAGCCTCACTATCTATCGCTCTCCTCCGCCTACTATCCCTGTTGCTAACGTAGCAGGCGAGCCGCAGCGTATAGCAACTATTATAAAAATTAAAGCAAAGAAACAAAGCAAAGAGGGCCCTTAATGTAAGCTTAGGCTAAGGCTTTGCTGCCTCTAAGTAGGCAGTAGGCTTATGCTAAGGTTCTACCGCTTTAACTTATTAATATAGAAGCCCCTTAGCTAGACAGCGACTGCTACCTGTACTAATAGGCCTACCCTAGAGCGTCATGCAAAATTATAAGCGAAATTATAATCTCCTCTAACTCCTATTTATGCATGTCTTCTATGCGCCTAGAGCTATCTAAGACATATAAAGCAATTATAGAAGTTAGTGCGTTAAAATAAGAGGGTTAATCTAAGTGTCTACTAATATAGCTAACCTTTATTCTACACCTAACAGGTTTGCCCTGCCTCTAGCAACAAGATTACGCTACATTATACTGCTAAGGGCACTTGTTAATAGACACTTGCTAGAAGTAGATGCAACGCGTAATCTTAGTCTTAAGCTAAAGCTAGTAACACTACTTGTTGCTAAGTAGGTTGCCTTTAGCAGTATTAATAAGATAAAAAAAACCCCTAAGAGCCTATAGTAGCCTAAGGACCTATTACTAGCAGGAGTACTGCTAAACAGAGTTTTAGCTAAACATTACATAACTAAAGCGCACTCTCCTACTAATTATAAGCCTAAAGGCGCCTATAATCTAACAGAGCCTTTAACTAAACTAACTTACACTTCTAAGACAGTTATAGCTAAGGCGCTAGTAGCTTGCCTTTAATAAGGAAACGATTTACGCTTGCTGCTAGCTACTATAGCAAGCCCTTTTAGTATAAACTCCTATAGTAAGCCTGTTGCTCTTCTAACGCAGTCTTTAGTGTTAGCACTGTCTACAAGCCTGTAAGTAGCTTTGCTATAAACCCGCGTCTAGGTCTATAGCAAGCGTCTCTACAAGCCTGCTTTAAGCACCTGCCTACGCACTAAATAGGTCTTTTATAATAAGCTAACAAGCTAATAAGCCTAAATCTACCTGCTACTAAACTAAAACGCGCCTACATTGCGTGAGGTATATTAGAAAAGCGTAGGACTTTGTAATTAAGGTGGTCCTACTTGTAGCTAATGCTAGAGCAGTTAACAACTTTTGGCCTTAATTGCGCCTAAAACTAACAAGTTAGCTAGCTTTACTAGAGGAGTTGCCTTAAACTCTTTAGATTTACCTAAAAAGAACAAGGAACAGACCCTAAATTTGCTAAATAGAGCTACTATTTAGACTTCTAATGCTACTTATAAGCGCTAGAGCATTACTATCTAGCCCCTAACCTTAATAAAGAGTACTACACCTTAAGCAAGCAGCATACGCCTAGCGTAATGTAAACGAGCGTGTTAGAGTTAACGTTTTAAGCTGCTGCCCTATACTAGGCTTAGCTAGAATAATATAAAGGTTTAAATTACCTAAACATGCTACAGCGCTAAGGGGATTTTCTATAACTACCTACTTAAACTTGTTGTTAACCTGTATAAGTACCCTGTAGGGAACTTATAGGCTTCTAAAAGAGACTATGCTAGCAGTAAGGCTCCTAAAGAAGACCCTGCTACTAATTATAAGCTAACTAGGCGCCTTAGAAGGGTTATAATAAATTAATTAGTTGTCGTTAGCTAGTGTTGTTGTTAGTTAGTCCTTTGTCTTTAATCTACTGCTAAAAATAGCTCTTTCTGTTCTTCCCTATCTATTATATAAATAGTATTACTAAGTTAAACAGTTGTTATAGACAAGCGCTAAGGAGCGAGGTCGTAGGCAGGCAAGCTATACTAGGCTAGTTAATAAACTCTTAGTTAGGGAAGGGGAACTTTCCTTTGTTTTATGCTTAGGCAGTTAGTTAAGGTAGTTAACTTAGGCGGGCGGGCAGGCAGCCTATACATAAGGCTAGTTAATAAAGCTTTAGTTAAGGGGAGAGGAACTTTCCTTCTCTTACGGCCTTTAGGCGATTAGTTTAGGTAGCTAACTTAGGCAGGCAGGCTATATATAAGGCTAGTTAATAAAGCTTTAGTTAAGGAGAAGGAGAACTTCCTTCTCTTTGCTATAGTAGGTAGACTAGCAGTAGCTTAGTGCGCTATACGCTTATTAGAACTAATATCCTTAGTGTTAATTTTTAGACTTGCTAGGGCTTTAAATACTATATTTAGATATCGTTGTTAAACAGAGGAGAAGCAGCTAGTTAAGGAGGTAGAGTTAGTTTTTAATGTTAAAGAGGTAGGAGAGGCTAATATATATAGAGAATTAGAGGTAAATTAGAGTAGAGAGTGTTAAGGAGATAGAGAGTTAAGCTCTATAGAAGGAAATAAATCTCTTAGCGTAGCGCTATACTAAAATAGGATAAGCGCGTAATATTATAGCCACTCTCTTACTTAAGATAGCTACTCTTTTACTACTTAGATTTATATAAGATTCTTAGCAAAGTTAGAGGAAGTAAGAGTATAGGGCAAGTAAACGGCAAGGAGTAAACGCGCTAGTGCCTTGCATTATATAATATTTGCTGCCTGCTAGCGCGATGTTAGATGCTAGCCTGAATTAACTATGTAAAACTAGGCTGTCACGTAATCCTACACACCTTTGTACGAGATATAGGTTGTTTTAATTAGAATTAAATTAATATTAAGAGTTTTATATA
>MCFA01000323.1:0-36804 GCA_002105025.1 Clohesyomyces aquaticus
ATACTCTCCTCCCTCGCGCCCACCATCCTCTCACACTTCCTCCTGGCCTCCGCCAGCTCATACTCCCCAAACGCGCCTTTCTTCAGCAAGCGTTCCACATTAATGTGGCGCGTTGGCGCGAGTCCGAGGTCGGAGAGAGCGTATTCGTGACAGATGGAGGAGGGGGGCACACCCAGGAGGAGCAGGAGGAGGGCGATGAAGGACCCAGTGCGGTTGTTGCCTGTTGTGCAGTGGAGGAAGAGGGCCGGGCCCGGTGTCGGTGTCGTGCTCGCTGTCACAGGGTCGATATTCGAGGGCGATGGCACTGGCGGAACGACGTCCAGCAACCGCGTCAGAATAGTACGGAAGGTCGGCG
The DNA here is from genome assembly GCA_002105025.1 of Clohesyomyces aquaticus. Lineage (NCBI taxonomy): Eukaryota > Fungi > Ascomycota > Dothideomycetes > Pleosporales > Lindgomycetaceae > Clohesyomyces > Clohesyomyces aquaticus. The sequence goes on from MCFA01000323.1 coordinate 356, forward strand.
CGCCGGCGGTCAAGATCTCGACAAACGCCGTCACGATACCCTATATCTCCTATCAATATCAAATCTACATACACTGACCCCGAGAAGGAATACACACCTCCGTCCCCTCCCCAGCATATAACTCATACCTCTCCCTTGCCGCTCTCTCCCCTCCCTCCTCCTCACCCCCAAACACCGGCGCCCACACCCGCTCAATTCCCTCCATTTCCTTGAACCCCCCGGTTTTAACGATCTGCTGCGCACTCCGCAAGTCATAATCCATCACAATCCCCAATTCTCGGAGGCGAGTGATGCCGGCGGGTGTGATGCGGTTGGTGTCGGAACCCCGGTAGAGGATGCCGCGGCGGACATGGCCGATGACACGGGGGGAGGAGGGGGAGGTTATGGGCCAGCCGCCGATGTCGCGGAAATTAGTGAGGCCGGGGATGGGGTGGAAGGGGAATGAGGTGGGTGGGGAGGGGCGAGGGGGATCAGAGTCTGTGTCCGCTGGTTTGGGTATGTTGGAGCTCATTTTGAATTCAGTGAAAAGAATTGAGTGAAGATGGGAGGATTCCCAGACGGGATGGGAAGTCAGGTCAGGGATGTTGGCCTAGCTCAAGGCGCGAGATCGCGAGCACACGTGCATGATGACTGACAGGGACTGAAAGTAAAGAAAAGAAAGAAACAAAAGCTGAAGACAAATCAAGCTCGCGACCACGAATACGCAGAACCTTGGTCTCAAGCTAAGCAAGTAGCTCTCTCAGGCCAGTCTTTTCGGACTTTCCTCATTTGGCTTCCCAGAGGTGCTGGAAAAGCAAGGTAGAGGTGCCGCTCGCACTCGGGTGGGTACCGCGGGGTCTCCACGTTCTCGCACATCGCATCCTTGCTTTTTCCCTCGCTTGCGGAAGTCATGCATCCTGGCCCGCTGTCACATGGCGCATGGTGAGAGATGTCCCGAAGGAAGGCTTGGAAGACACAAATGCCGATGCCGGGCAAGGACGTGGCGTTTTGAAGCCTGATCTGCGGTTTTCAAAAGCAATTCAATTCGACGCTGGATTTCATTGACCATTCGATTCCACAGGGTGCACGTTCTCACAGGGAAATGCAAAGAGGAACCACTACGAACACCTTATTGTCTCAAATATAGCCACGAAGTCAATATGAATCTTGCCTCGTGTCGCTTCATCACATCTAGTCGCCGTCTTCGCGATCCCCAACATTCTCAAGAAGCGGCCGTAGTTGCTACACTCGCATATCCTTCGGAGTCGGACTGATGACTTCCGGGTTATCATCTTCTTCATGATAGTGCTCGTCATTCTCTTCGAGGTCAGTGCGCGAGCGAAAATTTGGGTTGAAGAGCGATTCCATGTCTTCGAGACTGCGACCGCTGGTTTCTGGGTAGTATAGATCTGTAGCAAGTCAGGATAGCTCCCAGTGACGTAGTGAGGTAGACTTACATAGAATGACGGCTGAGGCGATATTGAAGCTCATGAAGATGAAGTGCGTTCTTGAGCCAATCTTGTCCATACCCACCGGCCAGGTCTGCGAAGCGATGATGGAGCCAATAGAGCTGCCGGAAGCGGCGATGTTGAGGCCTTTCGCTCTGAAGTTGGTGGGGAAGATCTAGTACAGGTCAGAAGCGCATGCGGCGATGAATGGTGGCTGCCTACCTCGGATCCATATACCCATGCGGCCGGACCGAATCCAATCGAATACCCAAAAGTGTACAGGAATATGAAAATGATGCAAACATAGTCGGCCGCATGATTGACGTTATTTGGATACGCAAGCGGGAGTGCGCCATTGATCTGCGTCTGTCAGACACGCAATGCGAGCTCAGTGAGAGAGACCTACCAGTAATGCCAAGCTCATGACGATGCAGGCTCCAATCAACGTAATCCTCCGGCCAAATCTGTCTACTAGGTATGAATCTATTATCGTGCATCCGATTTTCAGCGTGCTCTCGATGCCGCCAATCATAAGAGTGATCTTCCGCTCAATGCCTAGGCTCATGAATATCGTCGGGAGATAGTACTTCATCGAGGTATTGCCGCACATCTGTGCCATGAATTGCAGTACGGCAGCTCGCCAGAAACGTCGGAAGAGTGGTCGGTTGGTGAATAGGACCGTCCAGGATTGGCTGGTAGCAAGCCGGCGCTGTTCGACGTCCTTCTGAATCATGCTCAGTTCCCCAACAACCAATTCGTGTGAAGGGTTCAAGGCACGGAAATATGCCAGATTCTTTTGCGCTTCCTCGATTCGACCTTGCTCGACCAGCCAACGTGGCCTGTCATCGTTAATGATCGGTAGAAGTCAAGAGTGGATAGAGTACGTACGTCTCGGGGCAGAACCAAACCCCAACGAGAAAGATGGATTCGGGGATGAATTGGAGGGCCATGGAAAATCGCCATCCGTAATAGTTGCCGCGCTCTGCTTCCCAGTGACTAAATCCATATCCCACCCTACATTGTCAGCTTTTCGTCAGAAGCCTACGGACATTCACTTACCAAAAGGCGGTTGCTAGACCAGCTACCAGACCAATATGATTGATGACAACGTAACGACCACGAGTCCTAGCCGGCGATACCTCGCTGCATGCTCGTAAGTACAATTTCAACACCACGAGAGAATACACACCTTTGGTACAACGGAACAGAAGTCGACACAATCGCGATGCCAACCCCGCAAATAATGCGACCGGCGATCATCATGCCCAACGGAGCTGGGCCACTCGCCCCCGTCTGAATCGCCGCGCCTACGGCGGTTATGAGTACGCCCGAGGCCGCAGCAACTCTTCGCCCAAATCTATCTGCCAAAGGGTGGGAAATGAATAGGTAGCTGCACCACGTTCCGAGATAGTAGATCGAGGTAATTAGACCAGTGGTCGCCTTCGTCGGCTTGTGGAGGGCCTTCTTAAATCCCGGATGAACGTATATCGATGCCATCACACCGATGTTGTAACTGCACGTGGTCAGCTACTGGTGCAAAGACTCGAACACGTACGTACCCCCATGCTAGTGAAGCAAGCGCAAAGAATATGCAAATGGAAAGAAGACGTATAGTGGCCTTTCCAGGCAGCGGCGATGTTGCGACCTTGCGCGTGTCTGCCATCATAAAATCGAAGACGTTTGCGACTGATTACGAAAGGCAGGGGGAATCGAAGCAGGGCTCAAGGGCGGTGGTGCAAAGAATTTATGTTGTGGCAGGTCCCCTGCACTTCTATTGGCATACCCCACGCACTTGCCTTCGTTCGAGAGAAACATTGCCAGCTCTAGGGAAGTGACAAGGGTGGACATGCCGTGATGCATGGCTAGTCGAAGAAACGCCATTTCAGTGGTCAAGCTATTCTATTCTTGCCGGAGTGGGCTATCCCGAGCCTGAGGAAGCGATCAGCTTGGGGGTGAGGGGTGAGGGGCATGAACGCCACAGTGACCCGCGGAAGTCGCGCAGAGCGTCTGAGAATGAGAACATGTCCTGTGATGTTGTTCTCCTGGGGCATACTTTGTCATTTATTTGTGCATTGTTGGAGAGGGTTTGAGGAGACGAAGGGACAAAGGGCTCAAATTTGGTAGATTGTAAACAATGGAGATCTCTTGGAGTCCATGGGGTACATCTTTACAATGCACAGTTACGTTTCGCCAATCCCCCAAGGCCCTTGTGGCTGGGGTCCGGGGTCCATCAGGTGAGGCAGCCTTCAGCCATGGTGACCAGACAATCGGGAGACGCAGCCAGACTCGGCAATGCGAAGATCGATGCGGAGAAGCTCGTGGCGGTGACTGAAAAGCAAAAGCAGTGGCTGAGGGAGAGATGGTTGATAGGATGATGAGCTGTTGTTGGCTCGGAAAATATGCTTGCCCGAAGACCGGAGCGTGGCCGCCCCACACCTCGCTTCGATTGGGGGTTTTCTTCTTCACCTCTTCTCTATCTCAACCTCATCTCAACTACATCTCAGCTCCATCTCAAGTTCATCTCTCCTCGAATCAAATAGCTTGTACATTATGCTTCTGCTGCAGCGATATGTAGGTGCCGCATCGCACAAGCAAGCGCCGCATTCGGGTTCGCGCCCAGTGTTGATGACCCCGCCAAGCGGGATCCAGACGGCAACGAGCCGGGCGCCAGAGTCAGCCGATGAAGCCAATCCTCACCATCTGTCTTCCAATCATGTCGGCCCAGTGCGACGTTGTCCACATGTCAGCTGCCCAAACCGAGAGCGAACCCATGCGCCTCATGCATATTGGAGGCTAAATGCAATCTGCCGGCACTCAATATCGAAGTGGGAAGTAAATGGCTTGGGAAACAGGCGAATCAGGTCGCAAGGCGCCCGAAACTACCAGCCAATCCCAATCCCGGTATCATTTCGATCTGTATGTTCTGTATCCAGGCGCTTTCCGTTTTGAGCCTACACTCCTAAATCACTCATCTACTTGTAAACACAAAACTGGAGCCTCGAGGTGCTTCGGTGCTATCACTATATTCGCCGCCGACAGCCGTAGAGCGCCCGTAGATGATATCATATAGATGGCGCGACCCGGGTTTACTGTGGATCTTAGGGAGCCTCAAACCGTCTTGCTCTGCCGACATCTGGAGGGAAGTGCTCCTCGTCGATGTGCCAGTCACTCTTTCTTCAAAGTCCTTAGAGCTCTGCTTGTCGTCATTTAGATCGCGTTTGGTATCTGTCGTGCCCGGGTATCTTATCGATCACGTCTTGCACATTCCTATTCGATGATCGGGCGAGAGACAAAATGAGGGCCAGAAGAAGTGATGAGGAGGGTGAGGGGCTGCTGGAAGGTATTGTCTTTCGCATTCCTCTCTCGCGCGCGATCTAACGTCCCAAAAGTGAAGGAATTGATCGAGAATACCCAGGAGGAAAAGATTACTTGGAAAAATCTACCCCACAAGAAACAGCTCCTGCTGCTCGCGCTATGCCGGCTCTCATCCCCGCTATCGAATGCCTGCCTTCTGCCATACCTGTATTATCTCGTCAGGTCAATACTGTCGGATCCCAACCATCCCTCCGCGCCTCAGCAGATCTCGCGCATGACCGGCCTGCTAGCAGCAGCGTTCCCCCTCGGGCAGATGATGACCAGCATGCTCTGGGGTCGGCTGTCAGATACCTATGGTCGGAAGCCCACCATCCTGCTCGGCCTCACAATTAGCGTAATAGCGAACCTTTCGTTTGGTTTCTCAAGGACGATTGGGATGCTCCTGTTCTGGAGAGTCCTCGCGGGTATGGCGAATGGTACACTCGGGGTGATGCGGACTATGACTGCAGAAATTGTGAAGGAGAAGAAACACCACTCTAGAGCCTTTTTGGCCCCTCCGGTAATCTTCAATTCTGGGCGTGTTGCTGCTTTGGCAATTGGTGGATGTCTAGCCGATCCCGTCGACAATCTGCCCGCACTTTTCGGACCTGGCGGACTATTCAACTTTTCACGGAATCCTCGGGGTGTTGCCTGGGCTGTGAAGTATCCGTATGCAATGCCGGCGATCTTTAACGGGGTCGTTCTCGGTACCTGTCTAATCTTGGCCGCTCTCTGGCTTAAAGAGAGTCTGGAAACAAGGGAAAAAGAGTGGGATCTGGGCATTGTCATCGGCAAATCCATATCCGGGTTTGTGAGGAAGAAGATACTGCGGAAATCGACACAAAAGTATACACCACTCCAAGACGAGGAGGCTGACGCTTTTCATAATGACGTCCGGATTGGCGAGGCATCCAGCTCTGGCAGCACGACCCCAACATCAACACAGACGCAGTACAAGGCCCACCGACCCCCTTTCCGAGAGATATGGTCAACGCATCTCTTAATGACACTAGTCGCTTTCGCCCTGCAGCCACTCCACAACTCCACCTTTCTCCACATCTTCCCCGTTTTCCTCAGCATGCCCAGCTCACCAAACGAGCATCCGACCGTCTTCCGTTTCACGGGCGGTCTTGGCCTAGCCTCGCCCACAGTCGGCCTCTACCTTGCAACGTTCGGCATATGCGGAATCCTGCTCCAACTCTACATCTACCCTCGAGTACATAAAAGGGTCGGAACGCTTGGCGCGTTGCGCGTTGCCAACTTCATTTTCCCGCTTGTGTACCTTTTCGCACCGTACCTCTCCCTTCTGTCCGCGCACAAAAAGGCTAAGTGGCCCGCAATGGCGGGTCTTCTGTTTTCCCAGATCATGGGGAGGACGATGGCAATTCCGAGCACCGTCATCCTGCTGACTGAAGCGGCGCCGCGGAAGAGCGTGCTGGGTACGGTGCATGGAGCTGGTAATACCGTCAGCGCTTTGGCAAGTGCAGGTGGTCCGCTGATCGGAGGGTTATTGTTGGCTCGCGGTATTGATGCTGGAGCTGTTGGGGTCGTCTGGTGGGCTTGGCTGTGTCTGATTGCGCTGGTGGCGCTGGGGTGGAGCTTCGTGTTGAGAAGTGATCATGGCGAGGAAGGAAAGGACGTTGAAATGGGAGTGGTGGGCGGAGAATAGCGTTGAGCACTGGATTGCAATGTTATTCAAAGACCCTTTCCTGACGACAGAGCGGAAGCGGCGGTCAGAGAGTAGCGTCGTGCCCTGGAATGTAATGTTGTTCAGAGTAACCCGTTTCTGGGATTGCTTCACACAATGAACAATACCGGGTCACTTTCTACGATATGTTTCCATTGTGGCTGCCGGACACGCCCGACGAAGGTGTCGATGTGTGGACCACAGGAGATCGCAGCCACCTTTCGCGGAAGCTACCAACGGAGTAGCGTTTACTACCTATCACTGTGGCAGGTGGAGTTGGTTGTTCGCGTGCAGGCGCTAACATAGTTTTACAGTCTGTTTCCGTGGTCCTGCTCTCGTTCACTCTTACAATACACGCTTGTTCGACGCATTCTTCGACTCCGCCATCGTGTTCTGTCCTGTCATATTCAGTTGGAGGCGACCAGTCAACACGCCATTCGTTGCTACGATTACGGGACACCTAGTGTTACGGAACCCCATATCATCCATCCTCGTTTCATCTCATTCCAACCCGGACAACCATGTTCTCCAAACGTCTCAACAATTTTCTCGGCCTCTGCACCGCCGCCGTCATCATACATTGCGGTCTCACGTTCCTGATGGCCAAGTTCGGAATCTGGCAAACTTACAAATGGACTGGGATGTTTATTGCGTATGCCTTTGGCGTGGATATGTTGGCGTTCCTGATGGGCCTTGAGGTGAACAAGTCTCAAACAGGGTCCAGTATTATGTGGCTAACGATGAACTAGGAAATGCTCAGGGCTCTGCGGGGACATAGGCCATTGTCTTCTCCAGTCTTTCTTGCATGGATCTTCGCATCGAGAATGCTGGCTGGGTATACATGGTTCTACTTCATTGATTCGATTGCGGCGGAGGACAATATCGTTCTCAGGGCGATCTTGGCTCTTTTGACTATTACGTTCAGCACGGTGTTGCAGCATCTTGGTGTTCTTGGGTGGGATGTTTTCTGGGATTCCATTTCTAGGTGGTAAATTGTTCGCGTCACTAGCGGGGTTGGGAAAGGAAATGCACCGGTGGAAAACGTGAACACCGTCGTCGATGACACCAGTCAATCAAGCAAATCCGAGATGCTCGAGATGAAGACAGCCTTCGAAACGACAGACTCTCCCTACACACTCGAACAAGCTATTGGAATGGTCGCGGGCGTCATTATGAAAGGAGGGGATTCGGAGACTATACCGGTGGATTGGAAGCCTTCTGGACCGTCGACTCGGAGGAGAAGATAAGGGGAAAATGCAGCGGGATGGCTCTGTATAAAGAAATGCAATGCGTTGCGGGGTCATTCACAGAACATACGTGTCTTGTCAAGCTTCATCGGTGTTGGGAACATAGGGCGGAACACACACACTAAAGTTATTAACGAACGCATGGAGTTCTTCGAGTTTGATATCAGACTTAGGTGTGCTTTAGCTGGCGGGCTCAGTAGGGAAAGTGATTTCAGGACTGAAGCCCCCACAGTGAGATAAGTCTACTATTAAAGGTTTTAGGGAATAGATCAGTGGGTCGGAGGCGCCCTCGACCGTCGGCTCAAAGAAGGGGCTGAAGGAGTTACGAAGTACATAGAGTGTTTGGCGAGGGTGGATGTTTGACACTGGCCTCGATTCAAGATAGAATTTTTGAATAAACCCCCTCAATGGTCAAACCAAATTGGAAACAACACTGAGGTATGGTTTCTATCCTGACAGAGCCTCAATTGCCACCAAATATGCTCTTTGCATTTCCATAGTTGTTTCGGTGACTGTACAAAGGTGTTCAGAGGTTGATTTGGCATGCAACTTGCATGTGGTTCAACATCTAGAGTCGAGTTGACATGGGAGAGGACACGGCTAATTCGGTGGCTGAGGGAAGCTGTACAAGTAATCAGTATCCATGAGGTATGCTTCCGCATGCTTGTTATCTTACGTGTAGTCCAGCGCGGCCTGACACCAAGGCAGCAACGAGATGTTGAAAATCATGAAAATCTCGCAGAGCTCAATCCAGCTGATGTTTTCCTTGCCGAACCCGATGATGGCACCCATCACAGAGAGAACGACGGACAGAACAGAGGCTCGTGTGCGGGATTTTGATGATTCCTGTGGAAGAGAAGCTCGTGTGCGAATGAATGATGATTCCTGGAGGAACTATAGGTAATTATCAGCACATAGTTGTAGGAGAGGGTTTCAAAGTCGACGGACCGGATGCTGCATCTCAACAGGAGAAAGTTCCGGGGGGGCATCCAGAAGAAAGCTCGCGGTCGTCATCCAATATAGCAACTCCCATTTCCATCCGCCGACAGAAAGGATGCGATCTAGGACCCATGATGCGATGGCGCACATCACGATCTCCGCAATGATGGTCGTAACATGGTCCACATCCAGGTATCCAAAGGCGGCTTTCATGAACAAACAAAGGGCGACGAAAGCGAGAAGTAGCTCGAGGTTGGGCCAGGCATAAACCAGAATGTGCCATCTGAGCAGGGGGATGAGGATATAGCTCGTGAAGCGTGGAATGATGATGGGAAATAAGAGGGAAAGACCTAGCGACCTGCCCAGGTTGCGTGCAGGCGCCATCGTGAGTAAGTGCGGAGATGATGTTGCAGTCCGAAATTGGGAATACCTCTGTGGCAGGCGCGAAGGGACTAAGTGCCTTGGCATGCTGCCCGCGCGCGTGCGGAGGTGAAGTACCTTGATCACGTGGAGCAAACGAGTGATTGTCCTAAGAAGCATGCATTGGCACTCACCGCTACTACCGTGCTGTAAAGTGCCCCATACCTAGGAGGATAGAATCTGCCTGGTCCTCCACCACCGCGACTCCCACTCTTACAACGTATACCTAAAGAAGGGGCTCCGATCACCCAAGTCTAGCATCTCCTGATCCGTATACCGGGCCTTAATCTCCTCATCCGTATGCTCCGACATCTCCTTCGCCCGACGATTATTCTCCCTCGTATATCCCCACCTCAGCACGAGCGTCGCAATGATAGCAAGACACGCCATAACCAGCGACACGCCGAATCCCGTCCTATACTTGGGTGCCTCACGAGCGAGGTAGATATTCGACCCCATGATTCCTCCCATATTCCCCACAGCGATGAGAAGAGCCATGCCAACAGCGCGTTTAGAGCTAGGAGCGAGATTGTTGGCAATCCAGCCCACGAGACAGATGAAAGGACAGTACAAGCCAGCGGCAACGGGGAACAGGAATCCGTAGGTTAGACCGGGATACCGGGGATGAGGGATGGCGAGCTGTGCAATGAAGCCGATGACGGCGATACAGTATCCGGCAATGATGAAGGGGGACCGGGCTTGTCGGTAATCGGACAAAAAGGCGAAGGCGAGAGTTACGATGGATGCGAACACGTAGATAGGGATGGTGAGGAGTTGTGCGTTGGCGGAGGAGTATCCGAGGCCTTGGATGACGGTTGGTACGGTGGCGGTGAAACTATGAAGAAGATCAGCAAGGGTAACGTATGCAAAGTCAATGGGACGTACCCGTATACCCCCACGGTGTTTCCCCAGAAAATGACCACACCACCCCAGACTCTCCAGTCGGAGAATCCAGCAACAATATGATGTTTCTGAATCTTGTCTTGATTGGTCACTCGGCCATGGCCACTACCGGTTTCCTCGGCGAGTCTGTTGACCAAAAAGTCCCGCTCGCCTTGCGTCAAGAATTTTGCTGTCTCTGGGCTATCTGGAAGAATCTTCCAGATGAAGAGCGACATCGCCACTGGAATCAGCCCCTCGAGTAAAAAGATCCATTGCCACCCGGAGAGCCCTGCACGGCTGTTCAGCTTCTGGATGGCGAATGCCAAGAGCCCAGAAAAGGCGCCCGAGAGTGAAGCTGCGATGTAGAAAACTGCGAGGCGGCGTTGGACTTCGTAACGTCGGTACCAAAGGGTCAAGAGGAAAGTGGAGGCTGGGAAGAAACCCGACTGCGGGAGTTAAGCGTGTGGCTTCGCTTGGAAAGGCTTGGTGCTCACCTCAGTTACTCCCAGGAACCAGCGGGCCGCAAGAAGACCCTTATAACTCTTGATTAGGCACATCAATCTAAGTTTGCATGTTAGCCCATGTATTGTGGGTTATGGGACGGTTCGTCTCACGTCATCGTCATTCCCCATCCAAACATGAGAATCGCTATCCACCGAGAGGGCTTCATCATCTTCAGCACGATGTTGCTGGGAACTTCTAGAAGCGTGTACGGGACGAAGAAAAGAGTGACGGCAGTCTGCGATGGTGTTAGTGGGTTGCGGATGGATCTGAAGGTGCTCTCACGTTGTATTGAAGACCGTGCATGTTGAGGTCCTTGGTGAGACCAGCGATTTTGGCATTTCCAACTGTGATGAGATTAGCACCCGAACCCCGCCAAAAGCAGGTGCCACCTACTGTTGCTTCTGTCGACGAAAGCGACAAGATACAGGAATGAGAGGAGCGGCACCAGTCTGTAGTCTACTTTCTTCAGAATCCTGCGAGCCTCGGCTTCGGACACTGCCAGGGCGTTCGCTTCCAGCTCGCCATCTGAACTGAACTTCTTCTCTTCAAGCTCCTCGATCTTCCTGTCCTCGGCTATGTCGGCCTTGATGTCGCTCGGTGGCTGGGCGGCGGAACTCATCTTCGCGGGGACTGTTGGGAGTAAGGATGTCGAAAAACGGGCTCACCGAGCCCAACCAACGTTCCGCGACAGGCTTCTTGTACTCCCGCAGCAGCGGAAGCTCACCGATATTATTCATCCTGCGGGATGCCTGTCCAGGTCACGGCCGGGGAGTACACAGAAAAAGTGGAAATTCTGGAAAGTGATAATCTGGGGTATCTAATTGGAAGGTGCTAGCTGTTAGCAATAAGCGGGGTAGCGGTGGCGATCAGCACTCGGAGGCGTGGAGGACCATCTCGAGCGTTTACTCGTGGGAATGCGACGCATTGGGCAGGTCAGGCGACGATCGTTGATGAAATGGGTGCCAGAGCATCTGCCGAGTGCTGGCGAGGGCCCTTTTAACCGTAGTTACCGTTGCACTGGCTTCTGGTGTTGAGTCGTGCATCATGTCGGTCTTTAAACGGCTGGGGAACAGGGGGGAACAGCGGGTTTGCGGATCGGGAGCTCGAGTGTCACCTCAGCTAACGCGACCACCGTCGTTCGTCTTGTTGTTTATGCCCTCCAACTTAGAAAATAATGTTAGATAGCTTCCTAAGGATATTCAACACTCCCACTTGGAGAGATGCGATGTGAATTCAAGCTCACCGCTTGATCATCTTCCGCCGAGGAAAAGAAACCCTTCCCACCGCGGATCACGCCCCACACGCTCTTCTTCGTCATAATCAGAACTCTTCGGTGTCAGAAGTGTCCCGAAGACCAGGTCATTGGCCTGGTGCCCGACAGCGGCATCCACGTTGAAGAAGGTTGTCCGACAGATGGGTTGACGTTCCAACAGAGTCTGCACCTTCCTGTCTTGCGTGCGAATACCATGGTGGCTCCCAGATTACCATGTGACCAGCACGTGGCCACGTTCCAGCTTTTCCAGCTCTTCCCAAGGTCATATGAACGTCCTTCTAGCGCATCTCTTTATTGGTTTTCCTTCTCCAACGCCCTACTGGCCTCATCCGCTGGGGTCTCAACGGCTTGGTGAGCTGGACCTAGTCGTAGACAGGACCGAAGAGTGCCGCAAGAGGGCCCCAACTCGGGGTAAGGCGCACAGATAGGTTCTCTCCAACCACAACAAGGGTCAGATCACCCAATTCCATCATTTTCCAATACTCACAATGCGACATCCTTCTTTTTCCTCACTACGTCTCAATTCGCGTCATTTTCTTTTCAACCCTGCGTTCGAAACTTCAAATCGACCATCACGACCACGTGATTATGCCAAGGCCAATCTGCCCCACTCTCACCCTGTGCCGTCCACGGGCTATTTCAAGCAACACCAAGAACACCAAGCCGTCAAATTTTTCCAACAAGAGTTAAACCCTTTCCGTTTTCCCTCCGCATGGAATCAGATGAGACGTGGTTGCTTTCTCGTGTTTCGTATCTCGTACCATTCCGGGCGCCACAGTTGTTTCTTAGCGCATCGCGCAAACCGCCCCCTCCACGATTTCAACGGCGCAACACTCACGACTCTGTGTGTTCAGCAAGACCTCCCATTGCGATCGCATAACTTGGGACCGGAGTTGAGTGACTCCCCTTAATTATCGACTGTGCCTCTTTTTCAATATATTAGCGTGGCTGCCTTACAATCCAAGGTTGTGACTGTGCGCAAAATGTTCAGAAGTAACTTAAGTAAGATTATCGATCCTTCGAACGGGCCACCCATGTCGATCCAAGGCCAGATACGAGGTCGAGCCTCGTCGAAATCCGCAAACACGAACGCGATATATTACCCACGGCAGATCATTGGCTCGCGATCCCTTCTTGAAGGGAAGAGCCGTCATGTTTGGCATCTTGGCAGATATCGGAAAAGGGCGTGTTCACCGGCCTTGCGTGACTCCGCGGTTCGTTCAAAAGGAGTGCGGCGAGCGCTGCAAGAGAGGAAAGCTTAAGAGAGAGGTTCAGCCCTGCCTACCGTTGAATTTAACGCCAACTCAATTGCTTCTCTCGTGGAACCCGACATCATGGCGCCGATGTGTACTCGGGCAATGGCCTACCTGGCCCTCGCGCTCAACATTGCCGTCGTCAATGGCATCTTCTGGACCGTTACTGAGAACCTTGCGATTGTGGAGACAGTGTCCATCACCACATACTACTATACCTACCTGACCAGAACATCGACGGATCCCTTTACATACACGGGATCGCGAACGCGCACGGTCAAGTCTGGGGTCACGCCCAGCGGGACTCCATATTCGACGTCGACATACGATCGGACGTACTACGACATGCGCATCATCTCCGTCTTCTACCCCGCCGGCGCAGTCAAACAGGAAGATCTTGAACCAACATCCGTCCCCACTTCGTCTTCAAGCATCGACTACTTCATGGATGTTGTCTGGACGGCACCAGCAACATGTGCATCTGCCTTCACGTGGTCGACACGATCATCTATCAATATACCGTCAGAAGTCGAGTCGGCTCACCTCGTGTCCGCCACCAGCGTGAAAACAGATACGACCACGAACTTTTACGGCGGACATGACGAGACTTGGTACCTAGCGGCGGGGGCTGCTCCAACTCCAGCATGCTCTTCCGACTACTACTGCTCGGCCTACATCGCCAGCTGCACGACCCCATACGGCTATTCGCGCTACCCCAGCGCAACGTCAACCCTGCGCTCTGGTGGTGGAGACGGGGGTTATTCGTACGATGTCTGTACCCTCTACAGCGGCTGCACAAGCCTCAAGACGTGGGTCATCATCGTCGCAAGCATCATCCCCAGTATCTTCGTGCTCGGCTTCATCGAATCCTACATCTGGTTCCGCCGCCTCATGGTCGGGAAAGGCTGTCTTCGCTTTGGAACGATATGCTGGATCATGCTATCACTCTGGGTCGCCTGTTTCACACGCACGCAATCCGCAAGGAGCGCTGATGATCAAAAGATGCTACGGGAGCAGTGGAAGAATATTGGAGGCTGGACGCGCTTCAAGCTCTGGTGGAAGTGGGGATTCCGACACTCCTATCCCGTGGCGCTGCTGGGCGAATACTCGCGGAACACGGTGGGCTACCTCCCCCCGGGAGCCCCAGGAACAAATGGTGGAATGCCTCCGTCAGGCGGCCCGATGCCTCCAAACGGTGGAATACCCCCGATGGGTGGAATGCCACAGTATGCACCACAGCAGCCATACATGCAGCAACAACAACCATATACCTTCCAGGGCGTTCCACAGCCATATCCGGGTCCTGGGATTCAACAGCCATACCAGCAACAACCCGTCTATAATCTCGCACCAGGACAGCAACCATACCCAAGCCCGAGCCCAGTGTCCCAGCAATCGACTCTCAACGGTCCGATGCCAGTGTATATGCAGCCCGGCACAGAAGGAATGGCCAAAGCCCCAACGGTTGCGGAATCCGAGACCTCGGCGCCGACGCAGGTCAGCGAGGTAGCGAATACGCCACGGGCAGTGAGCGAGGTCCCAACGGCTCCTCGTGAAGGGGTTAGTGAAGTGGGAAGCGTGTCTCCGGTACAGACTCCTGCTCAACCCCAGGTTCCACAGACCGGAGCGCCGGGAGCACATCCATGAAGACCGAAGTCGTTTGTTGGGGCATCTAGGAGGGGAGGTTATCTGAGAGTGATTGTCTCCGCATTTACGCGGTTTTTCTTTTCGTTTATACCCAAGTGCTCTTATCGCATAGGCGTAATTTCCTAATGGTGTAATGGTTTGACGGTGGTCAGAAACGGCATAGGGAGAAATGGCGGCAGGATGGAAGTGTCGAAAAATATCCTGCAGTACAATTCACCGCTTTCGAGCGTTTGACGGTGGAGCTGTTTGCCATTGGTTTTACGCGATAATTTCGATATGTACTCGTATGATACCCTTCACAACGAACCACACCGCAACGGCAGATGGCTTACCGGTACTCCTCGACCCGCATAAAGTCCCCCTCTCACTTCAAAAAGCACGGATTGTCATAACCTCCTTCTCTGCCCACCTCTCCCTAACTCTGCTCCTTCCAACATTCCGGCTGTCTCCCAAATATTTCCAACCTCAACATTCTTCAACCTTCGCCTCCCTCACAATGGGTTGCTGGATTTCCTGCCTCGCCGGGCCGATTATGTCCTGTGTGCCCTGCCGGGACAAGCCAAAGCCCGACGATCCCTACAAGCCTCCAGGTTACAAGGGCATGGCGGCTCTCAGCAGCGTAGTCGACGGCTCCCAGATTACAGGCCCTAGTTTCAAGTCCAACGTCTACAAAGTTGTTATCACAGGCGATCCCGAGTCCCCCAGTCCTGAGCTCACTCTCCTCGCCAACTTGGATATGTATATCGTGCCCCACAGCGCTATGAGTCTCACCCTCCTCGGCGGTATCGATGTGTTGCAGGGTCCAGAAATGAGCTCCACCATGCCGGATGACATGGACCTGGCCAATGTGTATAAGGTGGTTGGTACGAGCAGAACCTCCAAGTGGGCGAACGACACGCTGAGGTACTTGGATGTATATGTTGTGCCGCATGGCGACATGAATGGCGGGATGGCTGGTGATGGAGCTGCTATGACTAACTTCTGGCTTTCTCCGGATCTGGGACTTTCTCCCAACGCTGGGGGTCCACGGAAGCTGTAAGTAGGGCTAGGGGAGGTGGTCATGCTTTCTTGATATGTTGCTGATTCGGTTTACAGATCTGCTCGTTCCACTATTGAGTACATGGACGACGGCTACTCGATGTCTGTTCCTGGAACGTTCAACTATCCGGGATTCGTGGTCGGTGTTATGGTTCTTCTTCTTCTTGCTACCGGTCTCTGTCTCGCTGTTCGACGTCTGCAAATCCGACGTAGCAAGAGTGGCAAGAGGTTGCCATTACATCACCAGTTCTACGAAGATGAGAAGAAGGCCATGGATCTGGACAACAATACACCTGCGACTACCAACGTGAATGTTGAACAGTCCATCTTCGATCAGTATTAGGATTGCTCTATAGATGATCCATCAGTCCTAGTCTTGCTGAGACGACTGACTTCTGGTTTTCCCAGTCTTTGCTTGTGCGAGGTCAGAAAACTGAGAATGGGGTTGCTGATTTCGAAGAGGATGTAGAAAACGGGGCTTCTGTAACCCAGGCCGATCCTAGGGTGTTTGAAACTTGATGCGACATGTGTGGCAACGGGATCTATGGGGAGAAGGGGGAATTGCCGGGCAACATTGTATATAGGATATTGTGCGGTGGGAATACTTGTTACTTTGTTCTATTTTGACCCTATTCTACTCTACGGCGGAGGTGCAACTTTTCATATGTATAGATTGGACAGAGGTTTTCAAGAAAGGGATTGGATTTATGGATTTAGATAGGGAAGGAGGATTTAGATGTTCTTGCAGGGCTTTTCAAGGTTGCGCAGTATCTTGGTAAGGAGCTAATTGGACAGAACAAAGCTGAGGTCCGGGGGACAAATTGGGAGTGTCGGTGAGTGTGACGTGGGCAAGCACATGTCTGTCAGCGGCAACAACCACTTCGCAGCTCAAAAAAGCTTTCACTCCCCAATTTGTCTCTTCACTTCCTTTCACTACCACCACCGACGCCCGTCACGACCTCGCGATGGCTGGAAATCGCCACACAGGGTTTCCACTTGAGCTCGCCAAGCCCACTTAGCAACTCACCGCCAAAGGACGCCGTGAGTTTCCCCGGCCACCCAGCGCCTACCTTCACCCTGCGGCGATTATATGGATACCTTGATCGCCCTTCTTCTACCCTCTTCGCTCCACCACCTCTCAACATTACCCTTCTCCTGTGCTCCTGGCTGACGACGAAACCATGAAGACGAAGAAGACGACCACACCGTGCGTATATACTGGCGCACATCTTTAGGATTTATTATTGAGATATCAGGCTAACTTGAGGGAACAGGAGACTTCGTGACTGCAAAGGTCGCTTTGTGAAGCGAGCCCAGAAGCCGCCGGCGATTCGCACAGAGCGGGGAGATGGTGTTTTGGACGGCAGAGTGGTTAAGCAAGTGGGAAAAGCGGTGCCAGCAAGCCCGACGACTCTGGTGCTGCCGCAGGACAAGCCGTTTCGATTCCTTGACCTTCCCGGGGGTAAGCCAAAGGTCTTCATTTCTGCTTTGGGTGACGCAAGCTGATTTGCTTGCAGAAATCCGCAACCGCATATACCACTATACGATGCAGCACAAGCGCCAGGCCCTCGTCGTCCACCTCCCACGTCGTGCGTCCCTCCGCCGCCGCAAGAAGACCTCCCCCAGCCATCGCCCCTGGGTCGGCCTCACCCAAGTCTCCAGTCAGATACGCCGCGAGTACCATCCGTTGTACCTTCTCAGTCAAGAGATCGGGCTCGACCTGGTTGATACACAGAAGTATCTGGATACCTTCTATCCTCCAGACATCACCAATACCGCCAGCCACGTTGGCAACGTCACCATTGCCGTAGCAGACAATGTCCAGGAGTTGGAGAAGGGCGAAAAGGGTGTCAACATCTGGCCGCTCCTGGATATGTGGGCAAACTCCCATCGCATCGAAGCTGGATTTGGACGGTACTACCGTAACCGTTACGTTCCGGAGGTCGACGGGGAGGCCAAGGATCTATATCGCTTGTTCGGTCGAAAGGTGATGGAAGGCAGGAAGTGCTCTAGCATGAACCGTCTGTGGAGGCACATCCTGCGTGAGAAGCAGCTCGCAGAGGTCCGCATCCATCGCAAGCCTGCCAATAATGCTGCCCCATTCCTCCAGATCCTGTTCAAGCCTGAGTACAAGCAGGATTGGATGGTGGACGATGGACTGGCCCCGACTTCGCAGGTTCCCAAGGAATGGAAGGTTAACCATGGGTTCGGCAGGATGGAGCACTTTGGGATCAAGGTGGGAGTTCTCCAGACGATCAAGTCTGAGCTCAAGTCTGAGCTCAAGTTTGAGCCCGAGGATTAGCGATCGATCTGGTCCGTCATCTATGCCATTCCGGCTTCTCACTTCAACGGATGTGCGGCGCTCCTATCGCACGCACCGTCTTGCGCTCTTGCTTACTCGTACTCCGCTCGCTTTCGATACTCAGCTACAACGTCCTTGAAAACGTCAACAACGCTACTCTCGCCATTCGGAGGACTTGCAGCAAGATCTTCTTTTCAGTCAATTGGCGACTGGTCTTTCACATCTACGCCGCTATAATCTGCAATTGGAGTTGGGATTCTGGTTGAAGGTGAATGGATTGCCAGATGATTGGCTCTGCTCTTCTACGATTCTGGTGTGCGCTAGGTTCCTTGCCCAAAATTGTTGCAGAGCATTCCGCCTTGCTTCATCTGTCTGGATACCGGCTTGGTCATGGCAGGGTTTTGATAACCATACTTGAGAGTCTTGCTCTATGCTTGTCTCGTAGGATCTGTGCATGATGTGTGTGCCGGTCTTTGGGGGGGGGGGGGGGGGGTTTACTCGGTTGCCATGTCCTGCTTCAATTTCTCCGTCATCCAGAATGATAGGCTTCGCCAAAAGTTTTGCGACCTGTGTGCTGTTGATGTTCTAGCGACGGGCGACAAACTGTTGATATACCCTCGCCGCGCTAACACGAAAAAGGGGCGACAGCACGTGCGTTGACGTCATAGCGCGAAACTCGAACGCGGTCTACTCCTCGTAGCCGTGCTACTGCATCTCAAACGCGACATCGCCTCAAATGCCCACATCAATCCACGACTGCATGCTTCCACACAACCAAGATGGACCCAGGCAGTGTCATGTCGCAGCCCCAACCCCCAGCGGGCGCGTTCGCGGAAAGTGCACATAGTGAAACAGGTACAGTATGACCCAGCGTTCACGCGAACCATTCAATTGGATCCCAAACTGTTTAATGCGTGTCCGTTCCACGATGCATCTCGCAAACCACGCTCCTTTCCTCCAGTTGAACTGCGGCCCTGCGTTGTGCGCAATAAATTATTCAAGACCCTTGCCCATTGGCCCCGTTGTGAGGTCATCGACTGGGGTTGTAGCCATCACTGACCCTTGACTCTCTATTTCAGGATCACGGCCCCCTCCAGGTTTGGGTCGTTCTAGGACAACCTTTTCTTCCTCGACACATTTCTCCTCGGCTCTCGTTCGTCGACTGTCCAACAACCCAACCGAGATGGCCCGACCAAAGAGCATGCCTGACTTCTCCCACCTCCTATTCGACGCGTCGGGAATGCCAATCCCGCACGAGGGCAGGGAGCGCGACCACTCACGACCCAGGAAGAAGCCTAGTATTTCGTTGGCTGCCGGCTTGATCATGGCGTCCGACAGCCCCAAGTCGATTCCGAACACGCCGCAGCACACACAGGGTGCACACGAGGGCGGGTACAGCAACACCTTGTTCTACGCGTATGCTCAGAAAGTATACACTGCATGTCCCCCTGGCACACGACACGATGAGAAGGAGGCTGAAAATGTGAATCAACAGTCCGACTATGCCCAATCGCCGCCGTTCGTCCTGACCTTCTCGTCTGCTGCCGTCGCGAACCATTGGTGGGATCTCGTAAAGCAAGAGTACCCGGAGTCGACGCGAGAAGGGCCTCAGCTATTCATCTTGAAAGGCGATGATATGCAAGAGCAGATACAAGACAACCCCAAGTTCTGGGATCTGCGAAACAAATGGTTCTACGCGCCATCAGACGGCACGACACCCGTCATACCCCTGCAGGACTACCGAGGAAACCCAATTGGAACGGGAACTGCTCCACAGCATCCCCAACCGCACAAGAAGCCGTCTCTTGACGGGATCGACGAGAAGAAAGAGCCCGGCTTCGATATGAGCAAGCTCTCCGAGACTCTGGAAAAGATGAACGCCATGATCTCTGAAAACTCCGCTCAGATCCGAGCTCTCAGTGTCGCGCAGTCTCAAGGTCTGCAACGCATGCAAGAGATCAATGAATCGAACATGACGCAGATCAACGGCCTTGCGGACGGGCAATTCAAGCTACAGTCCATCATATCCGAGAACGCTTCGCATTACATTGCACTTTCCAATTCCAACTTTACGAACCAACAACAGGTCAAAGCAGTCCTACAGACCAATGCCCAACAAATCAAAGCCCTCGCCGACGGGCAAACCAAACTAGCAAGCACATGCTCAGGCATGATGAAAACGATCGAAAACCTCGGATCCTCCGTCGTCAAGGTTTCCGAATCCATCAATACGATGAGCCAAACCCAGACTCAGAACCAACTCCCCTTCAGCGGTGGCCCCGGATCGGACATTTCAAATGCATCATCCAACTTCATCAGCGCATTCGGGAACCGCATCTCGCCCCCACCGAGGAAGCTGAATAGGAGGATTAAGGGAGTATGGTATGAGTACGATGCTAGTCCGAATGCGAGTCCGAGGAGCAGTATGGTGCTGGCGAACGGGAGCCCGCAGACACCGCCCAAGAGCCCGGTTGCGAAGGGACAGAGTCAGGTTATGAGTAAGCCGCCGCCGGTTATGAAAGGCCAGGGTGCAAGGAAATGAGGGATGGATTGAAAAGGGTGGTGGATTGTACAAGATATTGTGGGTGTGTATTATATGATTTCAATGGTTGAGTCTGGGAGACTTTGCTATGTAGGAAGGGTTGGATTTTTTGCGAGAGTGGGCCGTGGGATGATGTGCTATTGATATATGTGTATGTACGAATCAACGGGTTTACGTAGTGTATTTGAGGAAAATCTTTCTCATGCATCTTGTGGGGAAGCGTCATTTTGAATGAACGTCTTCCGAGTAGCCCACGAGCTTACTTGCAGTGAACTCGATTGCTCGTCGGCACCCCGTGGTTTGGCTCTTACCATTAAGCCGGACGAACCCTGGGGCTGTCGTGTTCTCGTTATTGACGACCCCGAGAGACCTCATGTACCCTCGCGAAAGCCCTGATACCGTTCTACGAGTTACAATTAGCCCCAGTCCATGCTGTGCGTTTTACTCTCAAAGGGCACAGCGTTGCTCATACTATACCTCTTCGTTTGAGTCCTCTCGTACCTCCGAACCCCTTATGTGCCTCCTTTTTGTCTACTAAAGTGCAAAGGCGCCGAACCACGTTTCATTCGTACAGCAATTTACATATGTCTACTAAATCCTTCAAACTCCAATCCTCAATTACCAAGCTCAAGGCACCGGACTGGTTATCGGTGATGAAGGAACCCGCGATAGAACGAATGCCAGGAGACGAAACATGCTAGCTTGTTGGTATCTAACTACGCCACCAACGTGTGCATGTGAGCCTCAGAAAACATCTCTAGCCTAACCTTCCCGGAGAGGTTGGCTCTGGCGACAGCCCTAACTTTGTGTAAAGTAGCGTGTCTTGCACGTGGTATGTAGCACGTGGCACAGGTTCCCCGCGCCCTGCAGCGCTAATCTCCAATGGGAGGGTCCCAGGCTCGAGCGTATAGATCTTCAAATCCGCTCGCTTAGGAGAGAAATGAGAACACTCAGACGAGCGCACTGGACTGTACCGACGCCAGTCATAGCAGAAGTGGGGGAATAACACCTGTAACCCCTCGGTGTCTCCTCCGCCTGCCTTTTGCATACTCGAGTCGGTCCTTCCACAAGGTGCATGCAAAGCTGCATGGTCGGATGTCCTGACCTCGGGAAGACCCTTCTGCATGAGCCTGGACTGTGCCCATATCTTTTGTCTTCCACTTCAATTTTCGTCGTCTTCCCGATTCAGCCACCTCTCCAGCTGAAGGACCTCGTTCGCATAACCAAGGTTCTGATGTTCACGAACTCCCTTCCTCATTCAGCCATACTCCTCTTTTTGTTCCGCTGTCGGGGTCACGCTAGAGAATACTAGCAGCAAACCTGTGGGATGTGTACCACGAAAGAATGCAGCTGTGATGCAGCCACAATCAGAACTGGGTAACGGAGGTACTGTCCGACAATTCGGTCTTTTTGTGGGCGCAATTGGTCTTCTGATCTCGGCTGATCAAGGTTAGGCGGCTACAATTACCCCCCTCCCCCTCCCCCAAGGTCTTATGTTGGAAATCGCTGCACGTAATGCTGGAATGTCAGCTTACCGGCGGTGTCTCACCCGATTTCACAAGCAATCATGCTCGAAGCATAATACGTCCCAACACCTTGTTCCAAAACGCCCTGGACAGGGCATGGCGGGAGCGGGCCGGCTCAGAAGCGTGTTGCACGCGTACTGTACAGTACCTGCCTCTTCCTTACTCTCCATGATGTTGTGATTCCTCCCGACTTCTTTGTACGTTGCGCTAGGTTCTACAGCCCTATCCGGACAAGGATCAGTTCCTTAGTTCAATCTACGCCGCACCCAATGAAAGTGCATCCTTACCGCCGACGACGCAGCAACACCCATGGAAGCAATTACGAAATTCAAACTTTGCGCCCGCATACGCGCCGCAGTACTTTCGATTGTGTCTTTTCTGGGCGACGCAGAGGCCTCGAGTACTCCGAACGGGCTTGGTATGGCGCGATGTGCTGGCGGGAGTTTGCGCGCAAGGCGCTCCAGCGGAATGTGGCTTGAAAGTATCCGTAACGTCGGGACGGCTTTTTTAAGCAGCGAAGCCTCTGGAGGCGGAGTCGACCTCACGATGCAAGTTTGCGGCGACGCGGCAATGCAGAGCCGCGGCGATGCAGAAAAAGTCAAACTCGTATCATTCATCTGTCCAGCGAAAGGTTGCAGTTCGCTCAAATGATCCAAAATTGCGGCACAGCAAACTCATTAAGCGGGATCTCAAGGAATCTTCCATCGTACCCGACAACCTGGGTGGCATAAGCAATCGCGTTGCAGGCTAAACATCCGACTCGCTGGCCCAACGACATCATACACTACAGGCCCCTGTGCCTCCATGCAACCTATTTGGATCCTCGTTCGCCCCAACAGTGTCTTGGAGCTTGGGCTATGGAGCGCCCACGTTGCCCACTTTGCGTCAATCTGCAAGTCAGATTCGTCGATATGAAATACTTACTGCATAGTGGCGATCCTCCACACTTTGGTTCAGGGTTTCCTTTGCTGGTAAGGTTGGTACACCTGGGTATAAAGAACATATATACCGACCGTGCGAACATGAAACTCGCGGTAGCTATTTGAGAAGACGACAAAAGCAGCGTTGATCTTTGTTCTCATTGTCTATTTTAAAATTCAATCCCCACTGCCAGCGACGGCAGCCTTGGCCGCTCCACTTCCTCGCAGACATGGCAGCCACGAAGCACTTCTCGGTGACCACCTCGGAACAGTCCACTTCAAGTCGGGTCTCACTTTCTACTTCAACCAGCTCCAAGGTCCTCTCACAATCCACCACCGCCACATTACAGACTCCCAAGGAAGATGCGCCACTCTCCTCGCCGATGACTTCTACACATACACCCTCTTCCGAGGAAGCTTCTCGGGTTTCCCCAGCAACTCTTCTCTCATTCGTCTCTCTCACATTGTCCATATTCCTCGTAGCTCTCGATACAGTCCTCATCCCTACCGCCCTCCCTACGATCTCACGCTCTTTTCACATCTCGGACTCACTATACGCATGGACGGGCTCCGCGTATCTTCTCGCCAATGCAGCTTCGGTTCCCGTATGGGGGAAACTGTCGGACATCTTCGGTCGCAAACCCGTCGTCCTGATTGCGAACAGTATTTTCCTTGTCGGAAGCCTGATATGTGCGACGAGCGTCAGTGGAGGGATGCTGGTTGGGGGACGTGTGGTCCAGGGACTGGGTGGTGGAGGCGTTGTGGTTCGTAACTCTGGCTTTCAATTGGGGATGGTTTTCTGACCGCCACGTTAGGTTCTCGTGCATATTTGTGTTGCAAATCTATTTAGTCTGCGGTACGTATGCTTCTGCTTCTTTACACAGCATTCCAAGTTTGATCGTACCTCCAATTTTGACAGCACTACCAACTTTGGTAGCACTTCAAGCTTGATAGCACGGAGCTAATGAGTCAACAGCCAGCGAGGGTTCTACCTTGGGATTGTTGGCGCTTCGTGGGCCGTAGCATCTGCCCTTGGGCCGGTGCTTGGAGGCATCTTTGCACAAAAGTTGAACTGGCGTTGGTGCTTTTATGTGAACAGTAAGTTGATTCTGCACGGCCAATTACTCTTCCTCCAATGTGCTACGATGCCTGACTCCCTACATAGTCCCGATCGTCACTGTCTCCACCATCCTTCTATACTTCACCTTACACATCCCTTCCCCACGAATCGGCCTCCTATCCGGCATCCGCTCCATCGATTGGCCCGGATCCCTCACCATCACCCTCGCGACCACCATCCTCCTAATCGGTCTCCAATTCGGCGGACAATCCCTAAGCTGGAACTCTCCCAAGATTCTCTGTCTCCTCGTCTTCGGCGCTCTAACCTACATCCTCTTCTTCCTCACCCAATACCTATCCGAAAAGCACGACTGGAATGCGCCCATCATGCCCCTCCGCATCTTCAGCGACACAAGCAACCTCTCCGCGCTCGCCGTCTGCGCCTGCGACGCTCTGGTCTTCAACTCCGTAGCTTATTTCCTACCCCTCTATTTCCAAATCGTGCTGGCGGCAAGTCCGGCATTGGCAGGCGTTTATATGCTCGCGCTCGCCACCCCCCTTGCCATCGTCTCCCTATCCGCAGGTTTCATCATCGAACGCACGGGTCGCTATCTCGAGGTCCTACGGGCTGGTCTCGTGCTCATGACGGTCGGCGTCGGCCTCTTAATCTCCTTCTCCCCGACCAAGAATATGGGACAGGTTATTGGGTACTTGATCGTCCTCGGGATAGGCTTCGGTCCGAACTTTCATGCCCCGCTCATCGCGCTGCAGACACGGATCAAGGAATCCGATATCGCGGCTGGCACGGCGGCATTCGGGTTCGTGAGGATGGTCAGTGGGGCGATAGGAGTTGGCGTCGGACAGGTTATCTTTGCGGCGCTGATGCGGGGACATCTGGGTGGGTTTGTGGAGGCGGGGATTGATGGGGAGATTGCGCAACGGCTGGCCGGTGGTGAAGCGATCTCGGAGGCGGGGAATGTGGGGAGGTTACCGGAGGTGTTGAGGAGCGTGGTGAGGGCGGGTATGACGGGGAGTTTGCGGGGGACGTGGATCTTCTATACGGCTGTTAGTGCTGTGGGATTGGCGGTCAGTTTTGGTATTAAGAAGGAGGTTCTGAGTCGGACGATGCCTGGGAAGCCGGAAGGGGAGCAGAGCACCTCGATGTCGGCAACGAGGTCGGAGATCAGATCAGTGGCTGATGAAGAAATGGGCGTTGAGAGAAGAGAGGAGGAGAAATGAAGGATGTCCGTCAGGTGCCCTGGCGTTGCATGCATTTTGGGAGTACAAGGCATATGAAAGTTCTTACTTGTGTACACGCCGCGGGTATCCGCTAAAAGTAAAACATAAACATACTCAATCTCAGTCTCACCGGACGTCATCCACTCTTACCGCCCCGCCAGGCAGGCAAACGCATTCCCCCCGACCACTCCTCCGAGTCTCCCCACCATCGCTTAACTCCCTCCAACAAAGGTACGTATATAACCCCTCCAAATCCCACATCCACCACAATAGAATCCTACCGCCCGCAGTGGTCAAGTGGCCGTACCGTCTAAAGTCGCACGGCCTAACCAAACTTGACACTGCAGGCCCCGAGTTCGATTCCTGGCTCCGCCGCCGGCCCTTTACGGGACAATAGTGAAAACAGGTTAAAAACGAGCGAAAGCAAGTTTCAGCTGTGCCGAAAGGCTTTCTGTTTTGCTGATTTTTTTGGAGGCTTGGGTAGGGTGGGAGGAAGATGTATTTGTTTGCGTGGACTGGGTGGCTGTGGTAAATTGTGACCTTATAAAAGCGCATGTTTACGCGTGGTTGTAGCAAATGTGTCGCTACTTTTTGGGCGTTTAGTGCGCAGTTTTATAGTATGATGTGTCTTCGATGTAGTGCATGTTGTGCAGTGGCAGCGTAACGCGTTGCTGTTTTATATGTCTGGAGCAAGAGTTTATGGCAGCAGGTGCCTGCATTGTCGTGGGTGTTGACGTGTGGAGATCGAACATGTTGGTCACATAACGTCTAGTAATACATGATCTATACATTGTACATCTCGTCCGTCTTCCTACTTGCTCGCTCGCTGTTCTTTTGCTCTTTCTGCTTGTTTTCTTAAGCGTTCTACTTGCTCTTGTGCACTTTTCGCTTCCCTTAATAACTTCAAGCGTTTGTCTGCCTGCTGCTTTTCCATCGACTGCAGGTAGTTTAGTAATCCGGCACGCTTTTCACGCCCGGTTTTCCGTGCCGTCGCTGATGTGTTCTTCGCGGACTGCCTCTTCGGGGGCGCGCTTGCTTCCTCCGGCGCCTGGGTCGTTTTTTCGGTTTGCGTGGATGGAGTCTTCGGACCTGCGCTTTCTTCTTCATGCGCCTTGTTCGTTTTTCCGTTTTGCGCGGACTGAGTCTTTGCTGCCTCAGACACCCCGCTCGTCTTTCCGGTTTGCGGGGATTGGGTCTTTGTCTTTGCGCTTTCTCTTGTGCTTTCTCTTGTGCTTTCTCTTGTGCTTTTTGCTGCCTCGGGTGGGATTTCGGTTGTGTTTACTTCGGGCGGCTTGTTGGCTGTGTCGATTCGCGCGGGCTGCACTGCTAATGAGGCCTTTGTCCCTCCGTATTCTCTCGCGAGATTTTCCATCTTACGCGTCCCGTTGGTCTTTAATACTTGCGGGGGTTGCCCTGTCGATGAAATCTTTTTCCCTATGCTTATTCGCCTGATATTTACCACATCGGGTGTCTTGCTTACGCTCCTGATATTTACCACCTCGAGTGTCTTGTCAGTCGTGTATTTTTGCGCTGGTTGTTCTACTGATGAATCTGTTGTACTCGGGGTTTCTCCTGGGCTTTCTCTCCGGGACTCTCCTGGGGTTACTCCTGGAGTTTCTTCCACGCCGAGCATCCTCTCAAGCGTATGAGT
Organism: Clohesyomyces aquaticus; assembly: GCA_002105025.1. Taxonomy (NCBI): domain Eukaryota; kingdom Fungi; phylum Ascomycota; class Dothideomycetes; order Pleosporales; family Lindgomycetaceae; genus Clohesyomyces; species Clohesyomyces aquaticus. The sequence goes on from MCFA01000323.1 coordinate 27,266, forward strand.
CTGTGCGGGCTGCCATACTGGTAGACTCATCGTCTCCGCACTTTCCTGAGGGATTGAGTCCTGAGCCTCGGTGGTCTCTGACGGCAGCCCTAACGCCGGATGGTTGTCCAGGCCGAGGTGACGGACAACCATGGCCACATCATCCAGGGGCGTCTTGGAATCGACATAAATAGCTCCAAGAACAGCTTCGAATGTCTCGGCGATCGCATCCGAGGAAGGGCTTTGACGAGCATTTCGTAGAAGGGCTTCATCCAGGCCAATGCGACGGCCTTGCAAGGCTAGACTAACACGCGTGATCACGTCCTTCTCCATCAAACTGTAATGATCTGAGGCCAATTAGAAATAAATCATTGGCTAAGTATGGGTCAACCTAACGGGCGGATGACCCTGAGCGGAACCAGAGGTCACAGACAACCACGGTCAGTGCACGATCTCCCAGTAGCGCAAGACGCATGTTGCGGGATACATCGTGGACAGATCCATCGAAGTAGAGCGAATGCCGATCGTCAGAGGTCTTGAGGGCTTGAACAAGTAGCATCCTGTCCTTGAACTTATATCCAATCTTATTCTCGATCTTGAGCACACTTTCCGCTACCTCGAACAATTCGTGATGATATTCTGGCGGCGCTTGTCGCCATTGCAGTCGTTGAGTAGCGAGAGCGAGGAATATCCTGTCATTGGGCCGGAAGAGGTCTGGTATCCGACATTTGGGACCAAAGTGCTGAACTTGGCTGCCATGAAGCCAGAATTGCAGGCCAGTTGCTTGGAGCATGAAATTCCGCCATATTCTCTGGACGCGGTTTGTTGGAGGTTTGCCGGCCGGTTTGACACGAGACGCGAGACGCGTGACGCGCTTGAGAGAGCGCTTCAGCGGCATATGCAGCCAGGATTAGACTCCAGGCTTTTGGAAGCGATTTAAGAGATTGATGATGCGCGATCAATCGTCAATGGCATGGGATCGAAATGGACAAAATTAGAACGATGCTCGAAGCTCGAAGTTCGTAGCGAGGCTACGGTAGTGTGCTTTCGGTTAGCGTCTCTACTTTTCTTTAGGTAGGGGTAACCGAACGCTACGATGCAACAACCTGGCTATGACGCCAATAGCTTCATGCTAGTTACAACAGTGACTGGAATGGACGTGAGTTGACATGGGCTCCCTCAATCTCATCTTGGAGGTAATGGACTTGATTAGGGATACAGAGTACCTAACTTCTTCCTTGAGGTAAGACATCGGAATAATTGTCGTCGCATGCTAACATCACCTCGTGCTCCGACAGCACAGATTTCGGCGCGCCTGGAAGTTTCATTGCTAATTACACAAAAGAGTGGCTTCGCTTCACGCGATACAAAAAAGAAGCACCAGTCGGGGACAAGAGCGTCCTCTTATCCCGACACCCGATTTTGGGCTCTCTCGACTCTTCCCATTCCCCGAAACTCACCAAATCCGACTCAGTTGCACGTGAGTGCGCAGCTGATGCAAATCCTTCTTCCGGGACACTGTTGCCGTATTGTCAGCAAGTCGTGTCTGTGCAGATGGAAGATCCAAAGTAAAGCTCACCCATTTCTGACCCTTGGGGCAATGAACGCCTGCCTTGTCGCAGGCTTGTTCCTCACGCACTTCCAAATCATCGGCAGTACGTGGGCACACGAGAGAACAACTAACGCACTGCTTCGGCCCGGCGCACTGCAGAAGATGTCAGGGCTTCCGCATGAAAGGATATTGGAAATGGCGACCCCAATCAACGTACCCATTTCTGGCCCTGAGGGCAATGCACACCAGCATGATTGCAGGCTAGGTCCTCTCGAGTGATGAGCGTGCCATCAGGAGATGCGTCGGGGGCTGCATTGGGCGCAGCAACAGACGAGACTGCGAACAGGGTAGAAACGATAATGAAGGCGCGCATGATGGGCGATGGGACGACGGCTTTCAGCAAAAGTTGCTCTTTGAAATGTGACTTCTCGAAACAGTGGATTTTTTTGTTGGGTTCAGACTGCGGGTGCGGTATCATGGGGATTTTATAATCTTCTCTTCGACAGCAGAATTCTTTGCAGACAATTGCACGGTCGATCAGGCGTACAGCTCATCGTCATGTAGAACCTGATTGCTGACTGTGAAACTCAGGGTGTCGCCAAGGCCACCAAGTGTAACCTACTCTCTAGAGTTTTGGGGTTGGACGAATGTCAGCCTTGTGCGAGATCGAGAGGGGTAAGAAGGCACTTAAAGATATGGCTAGACTTTTGTTACCTCATGAGTTAAGAATTGTGGTTATATTGAATATCGCAATTCTTGAGTAGTGTGAAGATCTACAGCGCAAATATTGAACTTGCATTCTCATGTAGGACATGTCGTATGCACTCCAGATCTTTGGTCATCAGCTGAAATCACTCTTACAGCCATTTTCAACTTCTGGAGTGACAGCACTGAGTGTTGACCAGATGCCGTGTTTGCCATTACTGGAACTCCAGCAGCCAACGGAATCTCAGATCCGCTGTGAAAATGAATGAACTTCACCGCTTGGTGAGCATTCGACCAGATACTGTCCCACGTGCCCAATGCGAAGTAGAAGGAGATTACCAAGCTCTGCGATATTCAAATTCTTCGCCGCCGATAGGAGATTGTCCCAACGGTGCACGTGAGATACCATTCACGGCCGTGCATCCGGGCACCTTCCCTTGTTTTCGACATCCTATAAGCACATCAAGCAGGCCTGTTTCTTCCAGTTTAGCTGTTTACCGCTTTTAGCTCCATTGCACTTCGCAGCTAGCAAGGTACCTATCCCGTGTCTTCCACTTCTACTCTTAATGCATAGGTTTGTTAGTCCATCTCCCTTAGCGGCTACACATTTCAATGCGAGCTCCGACATCATCTTTGGGTTTGTTACTATTCATCCGCAGAAGTCTGCGAGCCGAAGCAAATGACTTACGGCCGCAGCAGCCCTACATGCAGGCAGTCGAGATGACTATTTAAGTCACGTGCCTAGAGGTGGATATTCAGACCTCGGAGTGGCTTGAACGGACAAATGGACGGATGTTTTTGGAAAATATGACTCAATTGAGTTATGCGCAGTCCCCTGCCCAGTTTTTTTTCGTTGTTTCACATTGGCCGAGCTCTCGGCATGAGAAAATCTCTCTGTCTCTTGGACAACCCAGTCTTTTTCACCACATCCCGTCGACTGTCAACACGAATTTGAACTTCTACCTACGTCTCTTCAGAAGTATGTTTTACATCGCCATAGAGCTGTCAGCGAAATCTCGGACATCGTTCGGCCCGTTCGTCGTTTCTCTGGGGGATCGACAAAAGCGATTACTTATCAACTAGCACTTACCGAGGTCACGTTAGCGGAGAGTGTATATTGGTCAACTACACGCCCTCCACTCCGAAATATTTGGCCTCGAAGCCCTCGCATCTCGCAGGAGAGGCGCCGATGAGTGATCGGATTGCGACATTCGCGGGTAGTGTCTAGGAACACCAACATGACCTCCATCTCGGGTGCCAGTCCTCGGTATCAGCCCTGCACATTTACAGCATAGGAGGTGCGATGATTTCTAATGCGATCCACTCCATATTTTGTATATAGAATACTGTAGCTCAGGTCAAGTCCGTCTTCCCCGCCCATAACAAACAGTTTTTGGTTATAACACCTTTTCCTCCCTCACCCCTCACACAGGACGAACGGTGTCGGGTCCCAGCTTCCATACTCGCCAACATAGGTTGCAAATTCTGATATGGCAGTCTCCGAGTTTGAAGAGAGCCCAGAGACCGCATCCATGAGTGATATTGAAAAGGGAGACTCGAGCGAAGGACTCGAAAAGGCGCCATCCCCGACTCGCCCCCGGTCGACAACAGATTTGAGTATCGCAGGAAACGATGAGGAGAAAACTACCGATATAAATCCCGGCATAGATGGATCTCCACCGCTGTATTCTCTGGATGATTGGGAGGGATCAGATGACCCAGCGAATCCCCACAACTGGCCCATGTGGCTCCGCGTATATCACAGTATCGCTCCGGGCGGCCTTGCCTTCGCAGTGTAAGCTCAGCGTTCTCGAGGCATACTTTTTGCTCTCCTCACTAATTACCACTTTGACAGAGTTTTCGGAACCTCAGTCTACACGCCAGCGTTAGCGGAGATAATGCTAGAATTCCACGTCTCACAAACTGCGGCCATCACAGGCCTATCGGTATATGTCCTCGGGCTGGCCTTTGGTCCCGTAATCTCTGCTCCCATCTCCGAAACCCATGGCCGCAAAGTCGTCTATCTCATCACGTTTCCCATGTCGATGCTTTTCAATCTCGGGGCAGGTCTATCGCACAGCTTTGCTGGTTTGGTTATATGTCGGTTCTTTGCAGGCTTGACCGGAAGTCCAGTGCTTGCGGTAGGAGGTGGCACGAACGCTGATGTTTTCCCTCCAAAGAACCGAGCTGTCGTCACGAGCCTCTTTCTCATGGCGCCATTCGCGGGTCCGGCATTCGGGTCAGCATCAGCACTGCGTGGGAATGCTTTAGCTGACGCTCCTTAGACCTTTCATTGGCGGCTTCGCAGTGCAGTATAAGAACTGGCGATGGACGCAGTATTCTCTGCTCATGGTCTCTTTGGCCATGTATCTACTTTGCGTCCCAATGAGGGAGACTTACAAGAAGATCATTCTGAAACGGCGAGCTAAGAAACGAGGATTAGAAGATCTTGCTTCTACTACTGCTCCCGCAGCACCTATTAAAATGGTCTTCATCCAGGGTATCTTACGACCCCTACACATGCTATTCACCGAGGTAAGTGCAGGCAAAAAGTACTCTGCAAAGTTTGAACTGTTCTAACGCCGTCCTCCAGCCAATCGTTTTCTTCCTCTCCCTCTACACCGCATTCGCCTTCGGCGTCCTCTTTATGTTCTTCGCCGCCTTTCCGTTCGTCTTCCAACGTCCACCGTACAACTTCACCATCTCGCAAACCGGCCTCGTATTCCTAGCCATTGCACTCGGTGTCGTGCTCGCTGCCGTAAGCGGTATAATCATCGACCACACTGTCTACCAGAAAGAGCGCAAAGCTGCGAACTTGAGAGGAGAAGCGCACGCCCAACCCGAACATCGACTTTACACGGCAATATTGGGGAGCTTTGGGTTGCCAATTGGACTATTCTGGTTTGCTTGGAGCGCGGACAAGGGAGTTCATTGGGCGGTGCCTGTTGTGGCTGCTATACCATTTGCGTGGGGAAATCTATGTTTGTTTGTACGTCGCCCCACCTATTCACCACTATATCGGCAACGCTGACCGAGTTATATAGATATCCTGCGGACTGTATCTCGTCGACGTTTACGGGCCTCAAAATGGTGCTTCTGCACTCGCTGCAAACGGAATCTTGAGATATACATTAGGCGCCGTCTTTCCGCTTTTCACTGTTCAAAGTAAGTTCTGGTCTAAACCTGTTTGAATGAGTCATATGCTAACAGCATACGTGCTAGTGTACTCGGCTATGGGAACTGGGTGGGCTACGTCGCTCCTCGGGTTTCTGTCCGTGTCCATGCTTCCTATTCCATGGGTACTGTTCAAGTACGGCCCTGAGATTCGGAAAAAAAGCCGATATCCTCAAATGATGTAACGGGATTGTATCATTAGTCTATGGTTCGGAGTTTTGATTCGGCGTATTTGCAAGTGGATGAAACAGGCGCGTGGAGTATTTATCGTGGTCAGCTTTCGTATTTGCGGTTCATATTGCATCGCTAGAGGTTCTTGGGTCGGCCTAGGATCGTCTTAAATCGTATGAACGACGAAGGCACGTTGTTAACTCTTTCTGATTGGAGATACTATATTATAAGACTAAGAAGAGATCCACACCGATGTATGCCCTTGTCAAAACCCTGGAATGTACTGGGAAGGAAATCTTATCTACCAAGTCACGTGCAGTTCTGTGATGCCGATATCCTTCCTTGGTGGACTCCACTTGATGTCCTCGAACGGAATCGCAAGTTTCAAGTTTGGCAGTCTTTGAAACAGAGTCGCTATCAGAACACGTTAGCACACCTTCGTTACTTATGAGAAGTATTCCCGTGTAGGTGAGACATTTGGACGATTTCCCATTTTGTCTGTCCCGCCTTTCTCGTTGGAGTGCAAGGACACGGAAACCACGATTTAGGAGCACGGGCCACTTACCAAATACTACCTCCAACTCCGTCCTTGCGAGTGTCTCAGCCACACATCGATGCTCACCCCATCCGTATCCCATCGCCTTATATCCATCTTCGCCCCTTCCACCTTCCTCCTTGGGCAAGAATCTTGCGATATCGAAGACGTCAGGGTCGCTGAAGACATCTTCGTCGCGGCTAGCGGATTGAGTGGCCGCAATGATACCCTCTCCGGCTTTGATGGCGTGACCGGCCAGTTCAATGTCGACTTTTGCAACACGACGTGTCGCCATTGCAGATCCAGTATGGTAGCGGCAGAGCTCGGACACGAACGCTGAAGAGAGCGAGGGGTTTGCCTTGAGCTTGGCGAGTTGCTCTGGGTATTGCAAAAGTGTCACGACGCCCTGGAGGGGTTTCAGTAAGAAGGTTGACTTTTTGAAGGATGTTTGAAAGAACATACCAGATTGATCATGCTAACCATGGTGGCATTCCCGGCTACAAGCATCAAGAACGCAATCTGAACAGCATCGGAGCGCTCAATGTGACCGGGCTTCACTTGCTCGGTCACCAGCTTGCTGATGAGGTCTTCCTTTGGAGATTCGCCGCGCTGGTCGACGAGCTTGCCGATGTAATCCAGAAGGGTCCTTCACATTAGTCAGTCAAGTCCACGAATGGCATGCACACGGAGGCCCACTTGTTTGCAGTCGATGCCTCAGTGGCAGTCGCGCTACCGTTGCTACGGATCGCGTTCTGCTGCGTGAGGAACTCGAGGTCCTCAAAGGGAACACCGAGGATCCCGTAGATGATCTGCGCCGGCGAAATTAGCTACTTGCTGTAGTTTATGGGGAGAGCGCTACGGACGTATGACGGTACCGGCAGGGAGAACTTGTCAATGAAGTCGACGGGTTTCTCTTGTTTGACCATGGCGTCGAGCAAGCTGTCCACTGTCCTCTGTATATGCGGGCGTAATTTGGCGATAGCGTCCACGTCGAACAGAGACTCGACCATACTCCTGGACAAAGGTCATCCCTATTTCATGGAGGCTTCAGTGAGGAAGACATACCTCTGCTGCATATGTTGAGGTGGGTCCATGTCGACAAATGTAGGCTTGTTCTTTGCGGCTTCCTTCCCACCAGCACTCATCTCTGGAAAGCCAGGCCTGCTTCTCTCCTGAACATTGTATCAGCATAGGCACGAAGCTGGGGAGATTCACACCGACCTTAGAAAGCCGATTATCAGTCAATACGTTGATGACATCCTTGTGCTTAACCACAAGCCATGGAGTTGAGCCATCCCAAAGCTGAACTCGAGACACTGGATTCGTAGCACGCAGCCTGGCGTACTCTGCCGGAGGATCCCACGCGTGTGGGCGGGCGAAAGGAAAACTTGGTGGTGCTGTCATTGCAGCTGTTGTGGAATAAGATGCGCGGGCAACGGAGAGGGTTTGGAGGCAAGAGCGGAGCCTGGAAGAATATGCACGAGGTGAATTGTACATTGACATGTTTGAAGGGCTAGTATAACGGAAGGTATGGAAGCTTTATACCGTTTCGAAGAAGAGTGACACGACCTCTCTTTAGTTGTCATGATCGTACCACTTTGTGCTTGGTCAACATGACATTAATCAACCATGCCATAGGCTTGCATATAGTTGACGTAAATCTATGAACTCGTGTTCTGGCCCGTCGTGGATGATTCCTCTACGTCGGGTGGCCCAGGAGATGTGAAGTCGTGTAACTCCTGGGGCCACCACGAAGAAGGCAACTACCGCTGCGCGAGCTTCGTAAGCTGTGCGAGCCTGAATTGCTGCATGTGGAAACGCCAAGCCCACAATCCATTGGGAGATCGAGAGTGGACGCTAGGTGTAACAAGGTTTCGTGTCAGAAACAGGCTTACTCATGCATCCCGGCACAGCGCGAAAGATCCGGAAGGCTTACCCCGCCATACATCGGAACTCGTGCATGGAGATAATTTCTGCTTGCCCGACTATCCGATTGCGAGGTAATCAGGCGATTATGGGAGGTGTTGTGACGTCGATGCGGAGTTGCTGTTACAACTTTGGTTTTTCCGTTAACCTCTGGTGAGAATGATCCGAATTGCCGAATGACCGATGAGGCTCGGCCGAGCATAGACCGCAACCTATGGTGAGAAGAAAATCTTTAAAGAACAATGACTCACTAAATTCGGATGCTTCATGGAGGAAGAATGTAAAACGCTTTATAAGGGGGACGCACCACATTCTCGACACCACTCACCCAGCGCTGGCATCTTAGCCCCCTGTTCAGAAGTCCAAGACGGGCGACGATTTCGAAGGACATTGCTCCTGACTCTGAATGCGAGTTTTTCGATTGGTAGAGTTTTAGAATATCGTACGGCAACGGTTCGTCCATTTCTTATGTCCTGTCGTTGAGATTTTCGAGCCTCTCGTCCCTATTGGCGCAACCTCAAATGAATAGGCCTGCTGTTGGTATTGCTGTTCCGGCCAGAAGCACACTGGATCGTCGCAATCCGATACCACAGTCACACTGTCTATCACGCCTTTTCGACCTATGGCCCTCAACGCCTACATCAAGGGGCATTACCGGAAGGGGTGCATAATTCCCCTCGAAAGAAGACACCTTCTTGACACCTTTCGCAAATGATAATAGGCTGCGAATGACGCTCATCCGCGTAGCTCGGAACTAGTCGGCAGACTGGGGGAACGTTGCGAAGATTACGGCGTTTTGCTACTGTATCGTCAGAGTCGTCGATTCGGGTGTCCTTCGGCGTGGGGAAGCCCGGTTTGTGCCGCCCGTTACAATCTTCCCATTAAAAATGACGGGCTTCTAAAAACCTTCGCTATTCATGTCTCCGCAAGGCTCCGGACACAGTCAAGGGGTTCCTCAAGCTTAGGTGTTGCGAAGTTGGGTGATACGACAAGGTAAATGTACCCAAACTATCTCTTCTTAGTCATTTCAAAATCCAAGTGAACTTCTCTGCGTCTAGATGTTGGTGCACGAACAGTCAGAGCTCCTGAAGGGAGAAACGTACGGCGGCTTGTAGATGACAGGCTGTATGTTTGATGAGAGGATGCCGTTTCGGTCGTTTGATCCGGACTTGCCCGAATTGGCCTAGCCGTCCCTTATCGATAAGAATACACCCATTGGAACCTGATCTCATCCTCGACGGTTTCCTCCTCTGGTAAGATCGAGAACTTGTGCCCAAGTGCTGGAGGAAAATGCCCTCAATACGTGAGGTATTGATAGCAAGTTAGATGTTTTTGTCGCCTCAACCTGAAGGATGCCCATCAGCCAGCCGCCTGTTCCGCTTCACGCCAACCGAGCTGGGGTTGAAGAGATAGAAACTGGAGCAGATTGCGGAGACACACCCCGCCCAACACCAACCGACGCATATTTGCTCACGTTGGAATCGAGCCCGTCAGCCG
>MCFA01000324.1:0-36736 GCA_002105025.1 Clohesyomyces aquaticus
TAAGCGAGACACCCCTACCAAAATCTACGTGCGCGACAGTATAACCACAATGCAACAACCACTACCTACTATATTAACCTCAAACAAAGCTAGGATTACTATTGCTATCAAAGCTATAAAATGCGACGCGTCATTATCCCAACGAGCTGCTGCACGCGCCTATATCATGCCTCTATTAACCCTAGGGCATCAAAGCCACGGACGAGCATCACGACGTGATTGCGTACCCAACTACAGGAACCTAACGCTACTAGAGGAGAAATCAATAGTAGAGGGCATACTTAACCTAGATTCTAGAGGCTTTCTACCCTTAAAGGCCCTACTACAAGATATAGCCAACAACCTGCGCGCCTAACAAGGGCTAAGGCTAGTTAGCATTAACTAGCTAGACTGCTTTATTAATTATACAGAGGAGCTTTAAACGCGCTAGACTTAATTATATAATAATTAAAGAAAGAAACAAGAGGATCCTAAGGTTATTAGCATGTAGTTTACGCTAGTAGCTAACATAAAAGCAAAGTATAGCATTCTAAACAAAGACATGCATAATTTTAACAAATCTAGCTTTATAATAGGGGTTATAGGGTCTTAGCTTATAGTTACGGCTATAGAGAGACGTAAGAAACCTAAGATAGTTTAGCTAGGCAATTATAAGTAGGTTACTGTTATTAGGAGCGTCTGCGCTAGTGGGTAGGCAATCCTACCCTTTATTATCTACGTAGGCAAGGTTTATATCTCTACGTAGTACTAGGACGAGTCTATGCCTTATAACTAGGTTATTGCTGTTAGTAATAATAGCTAGACAAATAACAACCTTAGAATTATATAGCTAGAGCACTTTAACGCGTTAATAAAGTTACGTACTATAGGGGGCTATAGGCTGCTTATTCTTAACAGCTATAAAAGCTACTACTCTGCTAAATTTAAAGAGATCTGTTAAGAACATAAGATTATTACCTTATGTATGCCTACGTACTTGTTATATCTACTATAGCCTCTTAACGTTAGCTGCTTCTCGTCGTTAAAGCGTGTATATAGCACTAAGATTATAGCCTTAGCGCGCTGCTCTGTTACCTATATTACTAAAACAGACTTCCTCCTAGCGTTTAAAACAGCCTATATAAAGACGTTTATAACAGAGACTATTAAAGGAGCGTTTAGAGGCGCTAGGCTCGTCCTATATAATCTAGATGTTATAATATTATGACTTAATGTGCGTCTCTCTACGCCTAATTAACCGCCTAAGCAACCTACTATATAGGAATTATAAACACTAAGCAATATGCGTGAATTTAAGGCTTAATCTACTCTAATTTATAGTAAGATTAGATTATATGTTAATTTGTTACTAACTGCTATTATTAAGTCGCTTTAGAAGCTTAAGAAAGGCGCGCTAGCAACAGCGCACAAACACGCTTTAATAGTAGAGGAGATTGCTTAGCTTTGCAAGACAATTAAGGCCTAAACAAAGAGTAAACGTCGTAAACAAAAGTATATACAGACTTAGGGCACGTTAACAATAGCAGAAGGAGCCCTGTTAGCCACTGCTTAGGGCGCTAGTGGGCAGGAAACTAGTAGAGAGTCCTTAAGGGGTAGTCGCACCGCAGGTGCAGCTCTGCAACAAAGACGCTATGGGCGCTGTAGCAACACAGGGCATAACGCACGAACCTATGTACAGGCTGCTTCTAATACTTCTAATACTAAATAATATACTATGCTATTATACGATTTGTGGTTGTTGATATATTGTGATTTATGCTATCGCGGATTATAGATTTTAGTAGGGGTGTCTCGCTTAGTAGTGTGTCTCGCTTAGTAGTGGAAAACGTTAGATCTCTTTCTTCTTTTAATATCTCTAAAGTAGTTATAGACAAGGTAATAAGCTTAGTTTTAACCTTCTAAAATATGCGTGTAAACAGATTAACATCTAAACGAAAACTACGATAGGTACTTGTAAGCAGGTTAGGACTAGGTGTCACGAGAGATAGCAGAGCAAAGATGATAGGTGAATAAGGTGCTCTCTAGGTATATTATGTGTAGTGTGTGTGATGTCTATGTGTAGTATGTATGTAGAATATGTGTAGAATGTAAATTAGAGGCACATATAGTAGTTGGTCAAGCTTAGTCATAGGACATGTACAGTCATGTGACGTAGGCTCTGGCTGCTTACAGTACTCTATGGTCTCCATAAATAAAAACCCCCCTAAGGACCGAGAAATAAAATGACTGGGCTACGCGGGATCTCCCTAGCAGGCGCAAGCTACGATATCAAAGATAATTCAAACATGTACATGCCTAATTGAACGAAGACATTCACAGCTTAGCAGTGTCTCAGCACAGAGGGAAGCCCTAGAATCGGCGCACCCCCAACACCTCAGTGGGCGAACCGGAAATCCGGGCGTCTACTTGCGGTGTCCTTGGTCGTTCTGATGTAATGAATGCGCTCCTGTTCGCGATCAGTAAATGGCGCTGAACGGAGGGCAGGCCTGGAAACGTACCTCGCGAGTCATCGCATTCCACTTGCGGTCGCGGATCTTGTTCTTCGTGACATAGTATACCTTCGCGAAAAGGAACAATACAATCGCAAGAACATTGATAATGATTAGGTTGCGGTTGCCGCGCTTGTAGCGTGGCTTGTCGTCTTCACGGTAAATGTTTGCACCGATGATGCCACCACACTGGACCATCGCTGCAAAAAGGTGGTCAGTGGCTGAGTGGGAGATATGCTAGGCAGATAACTCACTATTATACAACGCAGCAGAAACACTACGGGATCCAACATTGTTCGAGTTCTTAGAGGTCCACGCGACGTTGAAGGCATGGCAGTAGGGATAACTCAAAAGAATCGTGAGGAGCGCATATGTGCCCCATTTGTTCACGATGAGCCCATGCCATGCATATAGCGCAATAACGCAAGGAAGCGTCCACAATGACTGCCAAACGCAGACCGATGCTCTGGAATCTAGTCGCTCGGAGATCCAGGTAATGCCAAGCAAGGTGATGATGTGCGCGACTGAAGAAGGAATGACGAGCAATTGGACGTTGAAAGTACTGAAGCTGAGTTGTCGCAGGCTCAAGGTGAGATAGTAGTTGACTGGCGACTGCGGGACAAAACAGATGAGACCATTGGCATAAATCGGCCAGAGGTCATAGTCTTTTATCGCAGACCAAAGACGCTTCGGCGTGATGGCTTGTCGATTGTGCATATCGCCCTTGCGAGGATCGTCCCTGAGGACGCGGTTGACAACGATGGTAAGTTCTCAGTCAGTGAACCATCCGTTAGGCCTGAACCATGTCTTGGTTTAGACTGCGAAAGCAGGCATGAGGCAGAACGATGCGACGCCAATGAGTAAGGTAATGAGGGCCTCAAGCAAAAACAGCCATCGCCAGCCTGCGATACCTGCGACACCATGGAAATGGAAGATGCCAAAAGCGAGAAGCGAGGTGACAATTGTGGTGATGCTCAAGGCGGTCTAGAAGAAGCTCAAGCGAACGGGCAACTCACGACTGGTGTAACAGTACGACAACTAGAGAACGAGATCAGGAATAAAGCCTCCCTGAAGACAGTCAGTACGCACTACCACGAGCTACGGAATGACCTACCTCAAGAACTGCAAGGAGCGAGCCCGTCACGAGGAAGCTAGCTCTCCCCTTTAGAGCTGCTTGACTCATTGCGACAATCGACCAAAGACACTGCACCGGTTAGCTACAAATTTTGTCAACTCAATGAGTGAACCCTACCATTTGCATCGGAATTCATCGATCTAGTCCAATCTTTTTCAATATCAGCTGCGAGGGTAGCTCGGCTAAAAGAAAGGATACGAGAAACATGATGTTTCCCCAATTATAATCTAGACGGGTGTAAGCGAAGCTGTGTTTGGCTATTGTGTATACTAACCATTAGTGGTCAGTTTGAGATCTTTCAGCAATGTTCCAGAGACCGCTTACGATAGATTCCCGCGGTCTATCTGAAGACTAAAGAACATGATACAGGCCCAAAGACAAACTGGTTCAGGTTAGTGTGATGCTCAGAACGGCCATGTACGAGCCTACCATGCCAGTCCAGCCTTCTGATCGCCTTTCTCTCTTCTTCCTCTGACCATGTGGCATCTGCACGAATACGTGCCTGCATTCATACTGGGAATCTTCGTACAGCTTCACATAGTAGTCGCGAACTTCTGGGTCTGCGAAGACGTTAGTTAACAGGCTAGCATCCGAGTCCACCGTAGAAATAAGGGTGTGGTCCTTAGATTTAACGTTTCCCTTTGCTGTCACCAGATCCGCATTGTCGAGCAGGGCTTTAGGGACTACGCCAGTGTTCTTTCGATGGAATGGATGGAAACTGAGTCCGCTTGGTCGGACGTCGGTATGGGAACATCTTGAGAAGTCATCGTGCCTGTCCGGCCTCCTGACCAGCTAGGGGCTCAAGTAGAGAGAGTTAGGGGCATAGATAATAGCCGTGGTATCCAGTAGCAGTTAGTTGTAGCTATATAGAAAGCTGGAATCAACCGTCCAGTACCCAGCTGTCTTTCGCGATCTCACCCTCCAAAGTGGTAGAAAATGCGTAAGAATGTCGTGCTCATATGGCCCCTGCGTGACTGTCTTCACCCGAGGACCTAGATGCCATTCAAAGCTTGCGTAGCCAACACTGTGTCCAGTACGAATAGGTCTCCTTGTCATCTCAAGCCACATGCTCACCCACCAGCTCATCTTGTGAATGGCAGCTCGAGCATGACCCGGATATGGAGCTTTCGCGAATTGCTTTCCCGAACGAGGGCCGGATCCAACCCGAATGTCTATGGTGAAGCACAACCAGAACTTATAACCCCCAGTTCACATCAGACGTACTGAGGCGAGAACGAAGCTCGCCAAAATTTTGGGACGCGAAGCCAAGCAGTTGTCAGCACATCTTGTCTCGAATAAGCCCACAGCCACTGCAACGCAGTGACAGTGCATAAAATAGAACTCTTGTAACCTCCCACGAACCACTCTCTTCCTCTCAAGACATCAAAAACTCTTCCTTAGCTAGGGCCGGCGCGTATAGACCTCGGAGTAATCGACCCCATAGAAGCAGGCTAATTTAACGCCCATTATGCGATCGCAAGGCAACGTACTTCTCCGCAGGTCGTGATATGATGTCGCACGCCAGCAGGGCTTTCGATAGAAAGTAATACGTTTGATACGTTTTGATTGACTACGGTCACGTGAGCCGTAAGAAAGTATGGGCTCTCTTAATTAGTACAGTATGATTAAGAGGTTAAAAAGTTTAATAATAATACGTTTGTATAGACTTTTTAGTGTTTTAAGAGGGTAAGAGCTTAGAGAAAGGCTTAGCTAAGACTAGTTAGTTGTCTATAGTATAACTGTTAGCTAATGCTATACAACAAGCAGAGTTTTCTATATTACTAGTTATAACTAAGAGATAGTTTTTCTTAAGAGTTCTCACCTAAATTACTATCTCTATCTTATCTTATCTAATTCCTATTATCTAAATTATTAAATCGTTAAAATAAGTCTTTAAAACTTATAGAAGAATTAGCTTTGTTATAGGGCTGTTATTAGTAAGCTTAATACCCTAGCTAACCTCATACGTAAGAAGGCACCGCGAGAGACCTTAGGGGAGCCTACTACTACTTAAGAGTCAACCGTTACGTTGTAACTTTTAGTAAAAAGTTAAGAAGTTAGAGAGCTTTAATTATAACGTTTATGTAACTGTAAGTCTCCTTAGCGTCTCCTTAACTATAAGAAAGTACTATATAACTAAGACGTAACCTAGTTAAAAAGCTTCAATCGAAACGTATTACTTTCTGTCAAAAGCCCTGCACGCCGGCCGCGTTCAGACATAGCCAAGCTAGCGCATCCACTGGATGCAAGAGAAAACACGCGAACTCGCATAGCTGTGCAGATTGCAAGCACGAGGAGAGGGTTTAGGTGAGTCGTGGGGAGGCGGAAATGGAGGTGCGATGTGGATACCTGTAGTCTGTGGTATTCGCTTGCCAGAATATTCGCAGTGCGATCAAGTCAATACACTGCTGCGACTGCACGCCTGCTAACCCTACGTCGAAACCGACGTTAAGCTCAACGACGAGCGAAAAACAACATGTGATGAGACGGAGAGTTGCAATAAATTCAACGGCCATACAACGCTGAGGTGGTTTGGCTGACTGTCTACTGCGCTGCCGGGCTTGTTGGGACCCATTCTGGCCTCCCCTCATGCGCAATCGCTGCTGCCTGGAGAAGAGACGTAGGAGGCGGCTCGCGTGATATGGCATGCCAGTGTGTGCAAAATGCATGTTAGTGTTCTTGTGCGGATATTACATGCCACGTTGTTCACGGCGCTCGCGTATAGTGGAGTGTCTTGGAGTGTCACTGCACACCATAACAACCAACGATGGCGTCACATGGAGATAAATGGAGATAGATAAGCCACCGAACGTACGACACTGCATCTCCCAGGACAGCCACCCATGTCCACTGCCCACCCTCCATGAGCAATATCTACGCCGCCACATGTGCAGATATCCTGATTTTTAGTCTCCTGATAGGTACTAGGCTGCTGCAGCTCTATAGCGTTGCGCTGCTAAATTATAATTGCTATTACGTTGCTGCACAGGCGCTGTGTAGCTGCTGGGTACCTCACGACAGCGACAGCTAGTGACAGCTATATACTAATATTGTAAGCAGTCGTGCTTACTCATATCCTGCATAGCCATCTCGGCTCAACACACACACACACACACACACACACACACACATACAATACACTCATCTACAATCCATCAGAACCGTCCCCCCAAGCTTACAAATATCGATTGCCCTCCTTCCGAGCTGCTCTGAGCTGCTTGCAGAGCTGGTCCAGCGAGCACCTCCGCTGCTGCTGCTGCTGGCTCACCTGCCACATGGCCGCCTCCTCGCTGGTCCTCCGCGCCTGCGCTACGCGCTTGATCTCCTTGATGACCTCGAGCCGTAGAGAGTACCACTGCAGCTCGCTCTGGCGACCTGCCCTCCACCTGTTCCCCTTGCGTCTGTCCAGCTCAGCGATTGAAGGCTGGCCCTGCAGGCCTTCTGTCCATTCGCGCCAGAGGTCCTCCACGGTCCTCACAGCACGGCACATGCGATGCTTTGGTGCAGGCTCTAGCTGAGGCGCGGTCGCGGCCGCAGGCGCTAGCTTAAGTGATGCTGGCAGAGGCGATGGACTGGGCGAGCGCGCAGACGGCGTAGGCGCGATGCTGGCCTGAGCAGAGGTATACATGCTTGAAGCTAGGTCTGCCAGCGACAGCGGCGCAGCTGCCGTTTGCCTGAGCGGAGGTGGTGGTAGCAGCAGACTGCCCAGCGCCTGCGACGCCTCCAAGCGGAACACAAGGCTGCCAGAGGTGAGCATCTGGAGCTGCTGAGACTGCAGGCTCTGCAGCTCGAGCAGGCAATTAAGCTCCCCCTTGAGCTCCCCCTTAAGCTCCCTCGCCCGCTGCTCGTTCCGGGCATCCAGCGCTTGGAGCTGGTCAGCGAGCAGGGGTATCGCCTGGTATAGGACTGACAGCCGACTAGGAACCGCCTCTGCGTCAAGGGACGCGTCGATATCCAGAGCAAAGGCTGCGTACGCCTTATGCTGGAACACGAGGTGGTTCCAGACTGGGTGGCCAGGGAGGCGCCAGCGCAGTGCGACTGAGTCCTGGAGGATCACCTCTCTGTAGGAGAGCAGCACGTTCGTGAGGCCTCCTGCAGCCAGGTCGTTGATCTGGCCATCGCGTGGGCCAAAGCGGCCCTTCCACGCATCTAGCTCTGGCCATATGAGAGACAGGAGCTCGTCTGGGGGCGCGACAACCGCGCGCGGGATCTCGAAGCAGCCCATCTAGGGCGGATGGCCAGCCATCGTCCTCATGAACTTCCGCGGCAGCGAGTTAAGGTAGCAGCCAACCATCTGCTCCTAGTTCCACCTGCCTGCTCGCCGAATCTAATCCTCACTGACCCCCTTAAGCTCTGCTAGCTTAGCTGCCCCACTGCGTGGCGGGTGGGTCTTCTTTTGGGACGAGATACCCGCGTAGCTGTACACCTTCGCGACCTAGTCGCGCTAGGAGTTATAGGAGAAGGCTGCTGTACGATCGCCTGTGCTAGCCTTGATCAGCCGTATACGGTACAGGCTAAGCGCTGGCTGAAATCAGGGAAGGGCTCATCTCCTAGGTCCCAGCGATAGAGCAGGTAGAAGGCTAGGCTGCTGAGCATATAGAGGATCGGCTTCCTGTGCCGCAGCGCGCCTATCGTCTTAAGCTAGCCATGCTGGTTTTGCTTGCTTGCGCGCGTGGTGAATATTAGAGGTATGCAGCGCGTAGGGCCCTCCCCTATAAACTTAAAGGTAAACAAATTAGATATCTCTACAGAGCAGCGATCGCCTCCACGCGTGAGCATGTAGTGGCCTAGCATGAGATTAACTAGCGTATAGAAGTGGCACTCTGCTGCGGCAGAGGATGAGGTCGTGTCTGCGCCATGCATCCACAGCTCGCTGCAGAGCTGCTCAAACTCGTCCTTAGTATAGTCGTCAAGCAGCGTGTCTCTGCCCTTGTTAGCGTACTTCTCTTAATCTTGCTGCGCATCCCTACGCTGTAGAGACCTCAGGTACTCCCTCGCGCTGTCTACGCGCGGCGACGGGTGGCTGTTCATGCCTAGCGCCTTCTGCTCTCGCCAGAGGTCGGTGATGGCTGTGATGTAGGCGCGAACTGAGCGCCAGGCACGACGCGTCTCGTCTTGGGAGACGTTGCTCCCTACCTTGCGAGACCTCGTCCTCAAGGGCCTGTTCGCGACCTCCTCGACTAGGAAGAGCAGGAGCTTCTCCTCTATGACAGTACTGCTATCGTGGTACTGCTTCCTCTCGCAGAATGCCTAGACGCGTAGTTAGCACGGGCTCAAGCAGCAGCAGAGCTGGCTGGCTAGCAGGCAGGCAGGCAGGCTAGTATCCTACCTTGAATTCCTCCTGCTTTGGACCATAGACCTGGTGCGTATTCTCTGGCCGCTGCTCGCGGATCGTAGCTAGGATTTGGTGCGCATTGGCGCGCAGCTTAGCGTTGTTCGCGATGTTGACGTCTGAGCGCTGGCGACGCGCGCTACGCTGTGGACCCATGCTCGCTCGCCTTCTCAGCCCCTGAGTATGTACGATGAGGAGGGTATACAGAGCAGCAGGACGGCAGCAAGCAGCGCACGCTGAAGCTCGGATTCAGGGCTCGGGGCTCGGGGCTCAGGGCTCAGGATGAGGATGAGGTGGAGGGCAGGCCTGCCCTAGGGCCTTGGCCTCTATATATGCGCACGCCATACGGGGGGCGACCGCTGCAGCACTAGCAGCATGAGGGCAGCATTATTGAGGGCATCGCGCAGAGCAGGGGGGAGCGAGATATCCACGGCGCAGGCGTTCAGCAGCTAGGCCGTGAAGGAGCCACGATACAGGGCACGATACAGCGTCAGCAGGACCCCCGGACAGGCGCCACAGGGGCAGTGCCAATAGGCAGCAGGCGAGCGTGACGACTCGATTTGATACGACAGGTACATGGGCAATCAGCAGCAGGCTCAGCGGGCACACGGCAGGGAGGGAGATGTCCACGACCGGGGGCTCGGGGGCGGCCATGGACATTCGAGCGATATCCACAATCAATAGCATCGCGATCTGCGTGTTTATAGATATCAAGAGTCCGAATGTGGAAACCCAGGGATAGATTTAGGATTACAGTGTGTCGCTACCGTCTGAGATCAGCTATGCCTTTTATGAATGTAGGGAGATACAGCAGCTACGAGGTACTTAGATTAAAAGCAACCCTGATTTCTCGTACGGCGTGCGATATAATTCGTCGTCACTCCGTCTATCGTATAGAGCCTTCTACATAGTATCTTCTTCCAGAGGAATCCGTTGTCCATCCGCCTACCGAGGCAAGATGGGCCCGCGAACTGGCCAAAGCATTTGCCTGCAGCCCAGCCATAAGCTGGTCATGGTTCCGTCGCTGTATTTCCATTTGCATCTGCTCTATTTGCTGCTGTCGCATTATTTGCATTTGCAATTGGAGCGTTTCCTCTTGTTCCCTCGCCACCTCTTCGATCTTTGCCTTCCTCGTGGCTTCTTCCACCATCGGATCTGGCACCGCCGGAAAACACTCGCGAGGAACTTGTTGCTCCAGGAATGCATTACCAGTCTCCGGATCGAGCAGTCTGGGGAGTTGCCATAAGAGATGATTCAGCTGTTGAAAAAGATCGTCGGGTTGCATCAACGCCAAATAGCAAAACAGTTGCTCGAATCCCAGCCTTGATAGCATAGGCATTCCATTCTCATCCCAGGGAGCCGGTGGCTGCAGCGTTTCGTAATAACCGCCATCGTCCGGGGCAGCTGTAGGGAACTTGCGTGTTGCCATAGAATGATCCAATGGAATGTTCCGATACATATTCGCCAGCCAGGCGTCGCATTGGTGCAAGTCTGCCGGCGCAGCAGACCCATTCATAGCTGCCGCAATCGCTAGGAAGTCCGACGCAGTGTAGCCGAGGGCCAACATAAACTTGCAATAATTGCTTGGATCAAGTTGCATGGTGGATGCGGAGTCGAAGTGGATGAACATCACTGCAATAAGGCGCTTGAAAATTGGCGAAACTTTTTACCCTGGGGTCAGCAATGGACCCCAGTAGAGGCGCCCGAGGATCGGAGACGCGACTGTTTCCGGTGTCAGAATTCCACGCGAGGACTCCTCTGACACAAGTCGAGACTGGGAACTGCGCGTTGTAGTTATCTGAGTAGACGGTTCCGGACATCTGTCTTCCTGCTTCGAGGAACGAGAAGGGTCCTTTTCTGGAAGAATGAGTTTATGGCCATGTATATGAACCTTGTAGTCGTGATGTGCGGTGTGTATGCCTGAAAAGGACTGTGTGACATGACAATCCGCGCATGAGTCGTACTCAGAACAAATCAGACACCGCACGAGCGCTCGAGTCGGGGGGATTTCCACGTGACAACAACTGCAGGTGATAGTGTTTTGTGGCATTGTTGATTGCTTGATCACGACGAGTTTGGAGAAGGGCACCGGCTCTTTAACACTTTTCCGACGACAGCTTTTCATTTTCTGTCGGGCGTAATTGTGGCGTTGAAAATGCGCCCAGCTGAAAATGGAAAATTGGGAGATTTGCTCAGGGAAATCGATACGACCACTCGTTACAGCACGACCACTCGTTAACGAGAAGGCGTAACGCAGTGCACCTACAGGTACCGGAGCATCTCCAGACTCCAAAAAACTTCCCAGTGCCGCACTGCCAGACGCGAGCACTCTCGCTGAAGCGACAGACATCATTACGGAAGCCATACAGAGACAACTGTCGAGCCTACTTGTCGTGAGCAAAGATGATATCGATCCGAAGAAACCGATTCACAAGTACGGCGTAGATTCTCTAGTGGCAGTCGAGATGCGCAATTGGTTCTCCAAGGGCGCTGGGGCGGATGTCGAGACTGCCGAGATTCTGGGAGATGTGGGTATTACAGACCTTACAAATAAGGTCGCACGGAAGAGTCAATTTGTAAAGGAGGAATTGAAGGGTTGAGATTGGTATGGGTTAAGATTCAAGAGACTGGGACTCAAATTGTTAACATGTGTGCAACACTCCTATTGTCTTTACCAACGAACTAGAAGTACGTCGAGAATTTGCTCCTGCCATATTGGTCATGTGAGTCATTTTGGTAAGGTTAGCTATGAGTCGCATCATTTCTAGTTCGTGGAAACGTACGCTTGATTAAAGGAGTAGCACGGGGATTCTATCCCAACGTATCGTTCTTCAGTATAGAGTTTAACAATTTTCCACTAAATTGTTCTTCACAAGTACAGTACCCCATCGTGGCCCACGAATCCCTTGTTGAGGCAAGCCGTCTTACTTTCCGGAACCTCGTCGATATATTAAACGGTAGGACATATTCAAATTTTAACCCGAAGATCTAAAGCCAAGACACTGGGCAGGAGATGCGGTATCCTTTATGTTTACGGGCCAGCTGTGATCTCCCGGAGGTCGCGAGATCCACGCGCGGTCCGAATCGGCCCCGGTAGGCCGGGACCAGATTGCTGTCCTTTTTTGGACAAGCGCGACCTCTATGTTCAGGTCCGGAGATAACTTGGACGCCCAATGGCCGGTGTCGCGTATCTCCGTCCCAGCTCAGACTCGCCCAACGACAATTCCGTCGTATTTGGATCGACTGAGGGACCGAGTGGTTTCCTCGTGCGGGCAGCATATTTCATCATCCTTCGTCCGAAATGTCTGTAGGGGCCTATCAATATCCCTCGCGACGCGACCAGCCCGGCCGCAGGACCATTACTTTGGTCCGGTCTAGGGGTGCACATGGCATGGCTACTACGCGACACTGTCTATGAGTTTGAGGCAGTGCCTCCTATAAGTATCCGTCGTGCCAGACAATCGGAGACCAGACTGCTAGATCTTCCACTTTGAAACCACCAGAAATCACCGCAACCTCGAATGCTGAGTGAAGTCAATAGCCTCACCAAATTGCATCAAAGGAAAAATGAGTACCTTTAGCCAAATGTTCCCGCCTGAGCCTCAATTCACCGAATCAAATCTTCCCGATCTCTCCGGCAGGGTATGCTTCTGCCCTCCATTCCGGATTTCTTGATCAACGGCTGACATGAATCAGGTGTTCATAGTCACAGGTGCTGCATCGGGTGTTGGCCTCGAATTGGCTAAGATTCTCTATTCTAAGAATGGGACCATATATGTCGCAGCTAGGTCGTCGGATCGAGCCAAAGTCGGCGTAGACACTGTCCAGAGCGCAGTGAGAGGCTCGCGGGGGTCAGTGAACCCAATGATACTCGACCTGGCCAACCTGGCAACGATCAGATCTGCGGTCCACGATTTCCAGTTCAAGGAGTCAAGGCTCGATGTTCTGTTCCTGAATGGTGCCGTTATGACTCCCCCGGCAGGTAGCAAGAGTGTTGATGTAGGTGATGGTGTGACACAAGCTCGCAGCGTTTAAAATGGCATTAACTTTCCTCGCAGGGTTATGATCTCGAGCTTGCAACCAACTGTCTCGGGGGCTTTCTGCTCGCCCGCCTCCTTCATCCAACACTCAAGGCCACCGCTTCTGCACCCCAGACAGCACATAACGGTGTGCGTGTAGTCTGGGTCTGTTCTCTTTTCAACATCAACACTCCTAAGGGTGGTATGCGGTTTGACAGTGCAGGGAATCCGGCCCAACTGAAGGCGATGGAGAACTATATGCAGACCAAGGTCGGGGGCTATTTCTTAGCATGTGAGCTCGCTGAGGATCAAGCCACTGATGGGATTATTCATGTTGTAAGTATATCTGAACACCCGTTTTTGGGTGTGTACTTGCAATTCAGCTAACCGGGATCGCAAAAAAGAGTCTTCATCCGGGTTTGATGAAAACCGAATTACAGCGCCACATTCCCGCCCCACTGCGCTTTGCCATGGTACGTTGATAGAACCTCTGTCCAATCTCTCGTTGCGACTTAGGACTGTGACTGACTTGATCTTCTAGGGAAAAGTATTCAAGGGACCCAAATACGGCGCATACACCGAGCTCTACGCTGGTCTTTCACCTGATGTGAAGACCGGCGCTTTCTACGTGCCCTGGGGTCGTCCGGGATCTCCCCCCTCTCATTTGGAAGCGTCGCTCAAGGGTCAAGGGAGCGAGAAAAGTATTTCAACTCGGTTCTACGAGTGGTGTGAGAGAGAGACATCGCGATTCATATGATACCGTTATTCGGAGTCCGGATTCCGGACATGAGGACATTCAAGGAGGCAGTTTGGCAGTAGAGGCTAATATTAAATACCGAGGGGAACCAGAAGTTCGGATAATTTTTCGATATGAAGGTCAGAATTTCCTTACGATGATATATCTTCGAAGCTCTGAATGCAAGCAGCCCCTACACATACGGTTTCTTCCCCATGGCCTCCTCGCCTCGCAACTGGGCGTCAGTAACATAACTCTTGAACTTCCTTGCAAGAATCTTCTTGATGAACATCTCGTCCAGTTTCTCGTATGTCCTTCCCGCTGTTTCCGGTTGGTAAATCCACAGATAGACCAAACAAATCACACTCAGTCCGGCAAAGATGAAGCCCAATCTGCCACCCAGGTTCAACTTATCAGGATTGAAAAGGTACGGCAGCACAAACGACCACATGGTATTCAGCGCGTTCTGCAACGCAAGCCCAATAGCAATTGTCTTGATGCGCAGTCGTGATGTGCTGACCTCGCACAGAAGTGTATACGCCGTCGCGCAAATAGTGACGTTATACCACCAACAATAGAGCAGGATCATCGAAACCGCGCCTTTGGATCCGGCGGGTGTTTCCAGCGTCGCGAGACCCGCCATCAAGAACAGGATAATCGTGAGCACAAAGAGGCCCCAGAAGGTCAGATTCCGGCGCCCGACGCGATCAACCAGGTACCACGACATAACGTTTCCGACGAGCGAGATGACTTGCTGCACAATTTGCAGCTTGAAGGACATGGTGGTGCTGAAGCCGGCGAGCTTCATGTAGTAAGTCGAGTAGCTGGCTGCAAAAGGCGATGCCGCTGAGACTCTGGATGGAAAGAGGGGCGATGGAGATGAATGTTCGGAGGAGGTTGGAGTAACGAAAGCATTCCAGATATGTGACGCCGTCGGTTTCGCGGCGCACGTGCCCGAGTGTCATGGCTATGAGGGCGAGCTTTTTCGAGCCTTCGTCGCTGGTGTGACCCAGTTGGTGGAGGGCTTTGAGAGCGGCTTCCTGTCGGCCTTTGGAGACAAGCCACCACGGGGATCTGTTGGGTGATGAGCAACCTTTTTATTGGAGGACGGCATCCAAAAATATCTGTGCCGGGGAGTCATGTTAACATACCCGGGCATGAAGAATACACCGATGGCGGCAAATACTGCGAAGCCATACTGTGCGCAGAATCCTGCGCGATAAGCCCACCTGTTGGTGTATACGCCAGTTGTGTTCGTGATAAGCGCGACCGTCAAAGGCCCAAGAGTATACGCAAGCGCGGTCAAGCAGGTGAGCATGTCTCGTAGTGCAAGGGGTGCGATCTACTCCAGCCGGGTTAGCATACGTCATCCATTCCATGCCTATAAAACGGCAAAGAAGAAGCCGACCCATCTCTCCGATATAAGTAACGCATATACTCGCCAAGGCGCCCACCGCAAAACCATTGAGAAACTTGCCGCCGAAGAAGAGCTCGTTCGACGTCGCCACAAACTCCATAGTAATAGCTGCAAAGGTAATCACTAATGAGAGCATGATGACTGTTCTACGACCCAACCAATCCGCAATCTGCCCGCATCCGAGGGCTCCGACAACAGCCAGTGCTACCCTAACATGTGGATGGGGATGGTAGAATCCACAAGAAATACGTACGACGCCACGGGCGCTCCTTGAAAGGCACTCTGCCACTTCGCGTTCAAGACCCAGCTCTCCACACCCTGTGCATCGACAAGTTTGCTGCCAAAGTCTTCCCTGAATTCCGGAATCCCGATGACATTTCCAGCCGCTTGGTTCTCAAAAGAGACGAGTAAGACGACCCAGACGGTGTAGATGCTCCAAGCGCATCACTGCGGATCGATTTCCACTCAATGAGTGGAAAACCGTTTCCACTCATTGAGTGGGTTTTTTGGCACGTAAACGACCACTTAATGAGTGGAAATTTTCCACTTATTTTACACTTGTTTTTCTACTTATTTTTCTACTCATTTTTCTACTTATTTTTCTACTTATTTTTTTACTTATTTTTCTACTTATTTTTATATAGTTAATTAAAAATAATTAAAAAATAGCTTAATAATTTGTTACGCTAATATGGTGTACTAACTCTATCTACAGCTCGATCTAGTACATAGTGTACCACGCAGGGGCTCGGCTCCCCTCGGCTCCTACCCCCACGGCTCCTCAACACCAAATCTGCTCTCACGACCTGCCCTGCCTGCCCTACCTGCCCTGCTAGCTTGTTGCATTGGTGAATTGATCTCTCTACATCGTGATTAGTCTGCAATCTAACGTGAATCTAATATAAATACTTGACTGATGAGGATGGCGACGATGGAGATGGAGATGGCGATGGAGATGGAGATGGCGATGGCGATGAAGATGGAGATGGAGGAGTAGTAGAGGAGAGATGGAAGGAGGGAGGCAGGGAGGGTCATATAGTCTGTGTGGGTGAGCCAAGCCCGCCTGGTGAAGGAGTGGGGGGGGGAGGGGGGCCCACCTCAGCACCAGATTCGAAAATCTCTAAGTAGATTCACTGATTCAGTAAAAAATTAGACAATTTTACTTAGAAAATAAGCCTAAGTAGGGTTTTCTACTCAATGAGTAGGGTTTTTCCACTCAATGAGTGGGTTTCCACTCAATGAGTGGAGTTTTTCCACTCAATGAGTGCCATGAGTGGGTTTTCCACTCATTGAGTGGAAAACGATCCGCAGTGATGCCCAGGGATACTTTCGGAAGGATTCGAGTTTACCGACATTGTGGTCTTCGGCGTTGGCAAGGTGGCCGAGTCGGGTTGTCTCGGTCTCGGTCTGGGGTTCTGGTATATTTTCGCTGGTCTCAACGATGGAGGGTTTGGTCTCTTGGGACACCATGGTCAAGAACTGAATGAATAATTGTAATGTGCAAGGCTAGTAAGGGGATAAAACGGTGACTTCTGTGTATGGTGGAAAGGGACGGACGCGGGAACGTCAACTTGGACTCTCAGAACCACTGGGGTGGGGTGTAAAGCCTGACTGCGGATATGTTGCAACTCTTATATATCCCCATACTACTCCACGGGTGCTCCATATGGGGTATGCTGTCTGCAGACAACATCTGCATTGGTCTGCAAACGCGCCGGCAACAGACGCTGCAGGGAATTTCCCCAGATCCCAAACGCGTGGAGTCGGGCCTTTTCGTCCGCACCATGGGCGGGCGCTAGCATCTTTGAATCATGGCAGTCATTGCAGTGGCCAATTGGCCGCCATGAACATTCGAAGCGAAGTTTGCTACCGGTGATTTCCCGAGGTTTGGGCAGGCCGGGTTCAGAATTAATTCTTGATTGGGAAATCAGAAGCGCCGATGTCGACTCGTGAGGATGTCGTGAAGATGCTGCGGTTGCCTTTGATTTCCAAAAGGGTCTCGTTGTGTCAAACCCGTGGGCCAAGGACGTGTGCCGGATCAAAGTATCCAAAATGATTCGATAGGCAGTAACGAGGCATTTTTAGAACGAAATACCGCGAAATTGACCACTCGAATCCTTGCTTCCTGCTGATTGGATCCTCAAAATCTGAGGCCATTAAAGAAGGTACTATCAGGAAGTCTGTAGTTAATTTTGCCGCCAATATACTACTCACAAATAGCTTATGAATCGCAGTAACGGGGGGGCGCATCGATTCCAAAGCTTAGATTATGTATTGAGACTTACTATAGAAAATCATCAACCTCGTCAACAATGTGGACTTTGATACTCTCATTAGATAGGTCTCCACAGGTATGCAAAGCCTCCAAAGCGCGTTCCAACGGATACACATGTGTGACCAGCGGTTTCAAATCCATAATCCCACCGCCCAAGCACTGCAAGCCTGCAAGCCACGTGTCTCGGTAGCGGTTGATGAATCTGAGGTTAATCTTTCTCACTCGTTGTTAGCCCTCATGTTTAACTTCGGAAAATAGATCCGGATAGCGCCGTACCTCTGCGAGCGACAAATGCATGAAAAGCAAGTTATTCATGACCGATTTACCAACCCCGATAACCATAACCGTGCCTCCTCTCCGACAGGTAATTGCCGCAGTAACAACACTACTCTCCACCCCTGTGCACTCCAAGATCGTATCTGGCGCAAAGTACTCCTCATTCTCCTCCCCAAACAGCCTCTTAATCCTCTTAGCGTTCCCTTCCGCATCAAGATCCCGATCGACCAGATACGTCAAGCAGGTCGGAACGAATTTCCTCGCAAATTCAAGTCTCCGCGGCTTGAGATCGGTAATAACGAGGGGATGTGCACCAGATGCGCGGGCGGCTACGAGTGCGATGAGACCGATGGGACCGGCGCCACATATCACAGCGCCCCGACCGAGTGAGAGACCGGAGGATTTGATGCCGTACAGGACGACGCTTAGGGGCTCGAGGAGGGCGCCTTCGGAGAAGGAGATGTTGAAGGGGAGTCTGGTTGAGTGGGGCGTGGTTAGAAGATATTGAACTCAAGACGACGGAAAAACGGAATTAGGGTGGGGGAAAGACGGAGACTGACTTATGACACCATTTTGCTGGATGGACTTTGTATCTCTGTATTGTACCATGATAGGGATATACGCCTGCAAACTGAACGTCTTCACAGAGATTGTATCGGCCGTCCATGCAGAGAAAGCATTGTCCGCAAGGGACGCCTATTCAACCGCGATACGATCCCCTATATTTCCGCGTCAATGACTGACCTGATTTTTTATCTTCTCGAGATACTACATACCCGGTTTCAGGCTCGTCACTCCCTCCCCGCACCTTAAAACAACACCAGCTGCCTCATGTCCCAAGATAAAATCGCCCTCAACCACCAGCGGGCCAATCCGTCCGGTTTTCCAAAAATGGATGTCGGATCTACCTTTAAATTAGCCCTGGGGCATAGAAGACTCCGGAAATGATCAGACGTCAAGCATACCCACAGACACCAGCCGCTTTAATATGCAGAAGGACCTCTCCAGGTCCTGGCGCGAAGACAGGTGCATCTACTTGTTTTAGTTGGTGATCTGCAGTGACCTGAAGTGATGGGTTCGGGAGAGGTGTTGCGATGGTGCTTTGCTGGTTAGGAGTTTTTATATTGCTCTTAGATGTTGGTGTTGTTTCTAGCACGTTCGAGTGGGTGGCGGTGGCAAAGGATAGGGACATGATGCGCGTGATATGTAAATGATCTTAGTAAACCAAGTTCCAACAGTTCGAATGTAAGCACGTGGGGGCCAGGTGTCACTGGAGATAGAGAGCAGATATGGTGGGTGAATTGAGGGTTCTCGTGTGTATTGTGTGTAGCTCATGTATGTGTCCTTCATGTGTATGTGTAGTGTACAAATCAGAGGCTCTTGTAGTAGTTAATCGAGCTTAGTCATAGGACCGTAGTCATGTGACGGAGCTCTGGCTGCTTACATCGAACCTTAAAATTTTAGGAACACGGGCGGGAGTGAGAGATGGAACAAGATATACAGACGCGTGAAAACACGTTCGTGATTTGAAAAGTAAGTCTAGAAGCAGAAATGTTCTGATAATGTATCTTAAGGTAGCAGTCAGTATCGTGTCGCGAGCAGGGGTGGGTTCCTACTGGAAGTATATTCAACGACGACCCACAAAGCGAGGAGTAGCGGGGACGACAACGTGGCGAAACAAATATTCTCAAGCGCTGCATCCTCTAATTAGGGTCGAGGTATCCTGTGAGATCGAGGTATCCCGTGGCATCGCGAATTCTGATGATTTTGGACACTGGAGCCTCTGGGTTCTGGATCCAACTATGTTGTTACTACCCCGCCCGCCTACGGGTTTCCTAGACAGGTAATCCACTGACCACCTCGAACGTCTAATCGGAAACATCCAGGGAATGTGTGGTATGGCTCCGAGAAGCGACTTTTGTGATAATTATAAAAGACGAAGAAATTAATTAAGTATAAGTATGTAAAGTAAAATACTCGTTGTGCGACTAAATTGCGACCATGCATACCAAAGAGGAAACTATGTAAGCAAAGGGCAACACCATAACCAGATACAGGGACAACGTCGTCAGTGGACTTCAAAAAGAGGAGGAAGTTAAATCCTCTGCGGTCCGAAAGCTGTTGGAAGAACATGACTATGTCTTGAAGACCTTTAGGTTGCTAATAGCGGATCTATGCCAGCAATTTAATGGCGGGCATCTGGGGTGAGTGTAGCATGCAATTTATGAGCAGAAGAAACTAACTACGGAGTAGAGGAGCGATCGGAATGGCAGCTATTAGTGTTGCGCTCTAGAAATATGTCATGAGATATGCACCGCATACTCTAGACTACTTCAACCATGATCGCTTCGTTCTGTTAAATGGTGAGCTAGGAATTCTGTCTAGGCAGGAGTATAAGCTAATACGCCCAGGACACACATGTCTGTTCTAGTACACATTTCTGCATCTCTCAGGCTACAGAGCCATGACTCTCGATCAACTCAAATCGTACTACTCCGACCGTGTCGACGCGCTCTGTCCAGGCCACCCCAAAATCGAACACGAAGGAATCGAAGTCACAACTAGACCATTGGGACAGGGAGTTGCAAATGCGGTTGGTCCGGCCATTGCGACAAAGAACCTCCAAGCTACTTACAACTAGCCCAGCTTCGATATAGTGTCTAACCATAGTGTATGGTTAGAGACGCGTGTTTACAGGAAGGCGTGGCACTAGAAGCCATTTCGTTTGCTGGACACCTAAAGCTAAATAACCTTATAATTATTTACAATAACAACTAAATCACGTATGACGGAAGCGTGGATCTTACTAACACGGAAGATGTCAATGCCAAAATGCGCGCGTGTAGGTGGGATGTAGTAGATATTAAGGATAGGTGCTTTGATGTCGGTGGAATCGTTAAAGCTCTCAATAAAGTAAGGGTTTTGAAAGAAAGGCCTACGTTCGTCAACGTACGGACCATTACCAGTATTGGGAGCGCAGTAGCAGGCGGCGCTGTTGCGCATGGAGTAGCGTTTAGTGCGGACGACGTCGCAAATATAAAGAAGGTATATGCGTTTAACCCAGAGGAGCACTTCGTCATCAGCGACAAGATGCGGAATTTCTTCACAGACATCCAATCAAGAGGTTAGAGACTAGTGGAGGCTTAGGAGGAAAAACTTAAAGATTACGAGGCGAAATTTCCTAAGTTAGGGGCAGAATTCTGGAGGAGGATGGCAGGAGAGCTGCCGAAACTTTGGAAGAATTTAATACCTAGCAAATTTCCCAAGCAGTCCACTTCGACTCGAGCGGCGTCTGGCTTGGTGTTCAACCCAGTGGCAATGGAGGTGAACAATTTCATCGTTAGCACCGCTGACCTGTCACCCTTAGTAAACATGATTTAGAAAGGGAAAGTGGATTTCTAAAATATGAGCCCCCCGCGGCGGCTAACCCTAGATGAAGAGATCTAACGATACCTAGCCTAATCCCTAGACAACCTGCGGCATGAACGGAAATTACGGTGGACGTTATGTCCACTATGGTGTCCAAGAGCACGCCATGTGTGCGATATCGAATGGCCTAGCAGCTTTTGCCCCAAACACATTCGTGCTAGTCACTTCGTTCTTCTTCATGTTTTACCTATATGCTGCTCCAGCAGTGCGAATGGGAGCCTTGCAACAGCTTCAGGTGATCTATCTTGCCACTCATGACTCGATCAGAATGGGAGAGGATGGACTGACCTACCAACCTATCGAGTTGGCAGCTTTGTATCGAGCGATGCCCAATCTGCTCTTCATTCGTCCTGGCGACAGCGAGGAGACTGCGGGCGCGTGGACCATCGTCATTGAGTCAAAGAAGACCCCGACCACCATTTCCACATCACGACAAGGGCTGCCGCAGCTCGCTCGGACCCGCCGTGTAGGTGTCGCCAAAGGCGCATACGTCCTTGAGGAGGTGGATGAGGCCGACGTGACATTGATTGGTGTTGGTGCTGAACTGTTCTTCGCCATTGACATAGCCCATGAGCTCAGATCAACGAGAAACATCAAGGCTCGGGTTATCAGTTTCCCGTGCCAACGCCTTTTCGAAGCCCAATCGCAGGACTACAAGCGAGCCACATTGAGGAGGGATCGGGGCATTCCGGCAGTGGTGATCGAACCCTACACTCCAAATGGATGGGAGAGATATGCAGATGAAGCCATTTGCGTGAAGACATTCGGCCACAGCCTTCCGGGTAAGGCAGCATACAAGTACTTCGGGTTCGAGGTTGGTCCGTTGACAGCCAAGGTGGGCGGTTATCTGCAGAGGATCAAGGCTGATCCGGCCCTCAAACATGAATTCGTGGACCTATGAGGTGTGGGATCTTGTCGAGGCAGTGTATGTCTGTCTGAGAGGATTATGCAGCCAAGCAGGCAGACAGCCCTGGTGGATGGTGTTGTTTCCAAATCCGGCGTGCGCATATGACCGGTCAGTAAAAGAGGACCGCATAAGAGTAGGCAAGAAATCCGACCGCGACTTGAGAGATGGAAGACTCATAATCACCACCCTTTCCTACTTTCAAACCCAACGAGAAAAGAGAAGAGCGTCATGTCGACATATCGGTGCAATAAAATGTCTTGCAATACCGAAGTCTCGCTGGGCGTGAACTGGTGCTCCACGCGTAATGTCACTGTACTCTTTCCGCGTCCAATACTCACCATCCACGCCTAGACGCGGGTACTTGCTACCTCACAAACTGCGATAATTCAGCTCCGGGAAGCACAGCGAGCAGCGCCAATTACTGCTCATCTCGTAAGTCGAAAGATGGGCCTACCTTGAGCCATGCGCTGACGATATTCTGTGTCAGACACATGTGCCCGTTCGGGATGCACACGAGGGAAGATCGGCAGGAGCAGCTATTGTGGAGACCGTAAGACGCGATCCTATGAAGTGCGAGGCCACCCCAAGAGCTGACACTTGCGTCAGATAATTGATCCGTGACGCGCCTGAAGAAGAGACGATGCTGAAGATAGCTCCTAACCGAGCAGCGTTGGAGCAAAGGATACCGTCGCGAGTGATTTGGGAGACCAGGTGTGTAGGAATGTATTCTTTCAGACTAAAAGCGTAGTTTCGCAAGGCAATTCGTGACAGTGTGAGGACGCGGTCCGTAGGGGGCCGGTCGGGACGAAGCCTTGGGAGTGTGTCACGGTTCGAGAGGCCTTGTTGGGACATTTGTCGTGTGCATAATTCCACGGAATGCTTGGCATCTCGCCTAATTATCTCTCCGCCACCAAAATTTGTACTAGCAGCAGATCGCCAAACACTAACCGCGCCATCCTAAGGTAAGCTGAGCTGAGGTTATTTTCTTGTATAGTAAGTTCTATACTGACTTTTCTATACGCGTAGTAGTCAACTATCGTCATGTACCGAGCCCACGGCATCACGCGACTCCCAGGGAGCAACCAACCGCCCCCATCCTTCAAGCCTAGCAACAAAGGGCTCTCTAACCGCACACGAATTAATATTACACGGCTTCTTACACTAGGGTGGGAGGTTGCTGCTATCTCTAACTAAGAGGGCTGTTGCAAGACTGCGGTTTACGATTGCCTGAACAACTTAAAGGAGCATAGATCTACTAAGAAGCCCTCTAATAGAAAGCTTGGCCCGCGTTATAAAATTAGCGACGAGGACGGTGAGGCTCTGTTCCACCTCCTAGTACGTGATGGATGGATGTATTAGGACGAGATTGCTTACTAGCTCTTTATTAAGCGCAGTGTACACGTTAATTAATGTACGGTTTTGTAGTATCTCTTAGAGCATAATTAGACGCCAAAAACGCTCTGTCTCTTCTTAATACAGCGCTCTAAAGGCCTCTAAGAGAGCTATTGCTGCTATATGTAAAACTTTATAGCTAAGGACTTAGTGTTTTTAGATAAATTAATATTTAACGCGAAAACTAGTTGGCGGCATTACGCCTACGCCTTAGTCAGCCACTAAGCTTGGTATACACAGGACATACAGAGGGGAAGCACCTACGCGATTCTCCCTGCCTATATAGTTAACGGCTACCTCCCTTATATAGCAATTAAAGAGGGCTACTTTAATTAAGAGGACTTTATATAATAGATTACGTCTGCGCTTATTCCTACCCTACGCTTAACCTACGGCGATAAACTAATAGTAATAGTCCTTAACAACGTCTCTATCTATACTAACGACAACATTACTACTCTCCTTAAACAGGCTAGCTATGTAGTGTAGTATTTACTACCCTACTTACCTAACTATAATTTAATTAAGCTTACCTTTATAGTACTTAAATTATAGATCTAACGCAACTATGTATATATAAGAGAACAGTTTAGCAACTTTAGAAGCTTCTTAAGCGCAGCAGTAACAGAGAGCAAATGTAATAGATTTGCTAGGGAACACTTTAAACACGCTGCTAGTAGGCTATATATAGAGCAGGAGCAATTAGATAAGGTTTAGGCTAAGCTTTAGAGGCAGGAAAGGGCAGGCCTGTGAATAATTAATTTATACTCTAGCTAATAGTAAGATTTAGGGCTTTCTAGCTTAACAAGCTCTTTAACTTTTGTATTAGATTATATACTAATATTTAAAGCTCTAGTCTGCAGAGCGCTAGGGGGTATTATATATAAACAGTAGATATATCTTTATTACTTTTGCTCTTAGCTAGGCTAACTATTGATCCGCTATCTCCCTACTAACCTTACTTAATAACTATCCCTCTAACTATAGCAAGGTTAACGAGGCCTACTGCTCCTTAATAAATAAGCTTAAACTTCCTAAGGTTATCTTATAGGTGCTAAACAACTCTGTCCTTTAGCTTATATAGTTCTCTAACAGCAATTTAGTATAGATTACTCTAAGGGCTTAACATCTCTCTAAGATCCTTAATAGTCTATTTCTGTTCAACAGCTACCTCTTAAGCCTAGAGGTAATCGTCTTTATTCCTATCTAGCTAGGAGTCTACTAGCTAATTAAAGAAGTTAGCAACAATTAAACGAGAGTCCTCCCCTCTAGTTATAGGGCTCGAGCTTAGAGGAGCAGCTTGTTTGGCTAGTGTAGCTAGTAGGACCGCACGCGGAGGCGCGTGCGCGGGCGCAGGCGCGGGCGGAAACGCGTGAGGGTATAGAGACTAGTAGAAAGGTGGAGGTTGAGGTACGCCATATGGGTTAAATCCTATAGCAGGAAGCTGACTAAAAACACCTAGATTTCCTCCCATTTAAGCCCTCTCACGGTCTATCCTGAGCTCTTCTCGTCTCTCCGCCTAGCGCGCGTCGGCCTCTGCCATCTAGAGAGCCTGCTCTCTTAGCTAATTTTTCTTACTATCCTTAATTATCTTAAGCTAGATCTTCTTACTATTATCCTCCTCTAATAACGACAACCTTTAGCGTTTGCCCTTCTTCTTGCCCTTTCTATTATAAGGGTTTATACGTAACTAATTCTTTATATTCTTACGCTAATACTTAATTATATTAAGCAGAGGAGAGTTAACAGCAGCAGTACCCTCTATAATCTTTCTAGACTATAACTCTAAGTTAACCTGCCTTACCTTAAAGTGTTCCTAGGTAGCTAGGTAGACGTAACACTAATACTTATAGTTATTATAGTTTACCTTATAACACTCCTATATGTAATAGATTACGTCTACGTAGTCTGTTGCTGTTAAAATTAAATTAACTCTTTCCCTAGCAGCTGCCTCGCGTGACAACTAGGCTGTTTGACCTCTACTAACTATAGTAGGAGTCGCTTCTAGAGGCTCTAACAAGGGCTTATTCACTGTCTAATCGCAAGGAAAGGCTAGCGCTAGGGCCTTACACTATATTTAAGCCTTAACCTTTATAAAGACTCTCTTATAACTGCTATAGTAAGCCACATGGCGGCTTACGTTTTTAAGAAGTCTAAAGCCCTTAGCGTTGCTAAAATTAGGCATGGATTTGTGCTGCTAGGTTGCTTTTAGTTTATTAGCTCTATAGCTAATCGTCTACGTAGTATAACAGTATAGCTAGCTATCTACCCTAGATTAAGGATTTTTTACTATCTTATTAATTTTGTCCTCTACTGTAGAGAGAAGGAAGAACAGCTAGGGGAGCTCCTTACTAGGGTTGCTTACTTTTTAATTAGCAGAGCAGTTACTGTTAACTTAAAGCGTATACGAAACAGCTATATTAAATTGCTGCTTAGGTGGTATTAGAGACGACGGAGATAGCGTAGGGCCTACTACGCCGCCTGCAGTAGGGCCTACCACGCCCGCCGTGGTAGATGCCCGCGATTGCTGTGGTAGAGGAGATGAAAATACGGATATCAGTGGCGACGAGGGTATAGTCAGTCGCTCTGCGACGGTAGGATTCGCTGCAATTTGACGGGCCCTGGCAGCAGCGCTCGATGGAGCTCTTGCTGAACCTCCAGCGTCAGCATGAGCTTCATCCCACCACCGAACCGACTTACGACGCGCTGTAGGTCCCTTAGCCCCCCTGCAGTCCTTCTAGAGCCCTTTGACTGACCCAGTGTTTTAGATCGAGTAGAGCCAGCGGGCGGCTCATTTCCTGAGTCGGCCTTTGCCCTTTTCGCTGCTGGGGCTGCTTTTGAGCGCTTGGAGGTCCCCATCACACCCTACTACTCCAGGAACCGACTTAATATACGATTTTGTATATATTACCGAGGTTTCAAGGCTAGTTGCTGACATATATCAGGTTCTGTTAATTGGCTATCAGTCTCCCATACAAACTGTGGGCGCGCGAAGATTTAAGCGAGACGCCAAGGATTCCGTGGAATTGTGCACACGACAAATGGAAGGGCGAGGCCGGGGTGGTGCCAAGGCCGAGGTTGTTCTCGGCTCCACCTGCCCCGCCAACAGCTCCTGTCTCCTTCCGTCTCGAAGTCCAACATCCACTGACATCCACCATCACTCAATCTATGACGGATGGACACGTGAACAAAAGGCCACGGTTTGATTACCAGCCTGCCCATCAACAGTTCGATCCAACATT
The DNA here is from genome assembly GCA_002105025.1 of Clohesyomyces aquaticus. Lineage (NCBI taxonomy): Eukaryota > Fungi > Ascomycota > Dothideomycetes > Pleosporales > Lindgomycetaceae > Clohesyomyces > Clohesyomyces aquaticus. Next base: position 26,650 of record MCFA01000324.1, read on the forward strand.
TCTGCCACCCCCTTCCGCTGACCCACCAGCCGCGGCGACCGTTCTCTCCGCTTCTAGAGATCCCTTTCTTTCGCCCGCGGCCAGTTGGGGCTTCGATGAATTCGCCCACGACCCCAATTATCTTGCTTCCCAAGAGGAACTCAGGAGCTTGCTTTTCACGACTGCGCGTTCGGCTGCCCCAAGCCGAGCCGCCACTCCGGTCGAGGATGAGCAAAATGCGTACACGGCGGGGCATCGCCTGCCACCAAGCATGTTTTAGCCCAAGGCAGACGCGCCCAGTATTTGAAAAATTATATTGCCTATGTGGCACCGTGGGTAAGTCCAGATATTAACCCTCACCGGCTCCGCCAAATTAAACCCGGATGTAGCTTGACATGTTTGACGGCAATCGCGCTTTTTGGCATACAACTCCCAATCCTAGCTAGGGAATCGCCTCCACTGCTCTACGCTATCCTTGCCATTGGAGCTCGCCAACTGGAACGCAAGGAAAAGGCGCAATCATCCTTCGACAGTCTCGAGCTCTATGAGGGAGCCATTCGGCTACTCACACCACCCCTCCAGGCCCGAGACACATATTTCATTGCGGCCTGCGTGGTTTTATGTTGTCTAGAAATGTTTTCCGCTAGCACTCAGGACTGGCGGCATCATCTCGAAGGGTGTGCTGCAGTTTTCGATGCCTTCAGGGTGAATGGCTTCAGCGGTGGTGTCTCACAGGCCGTCTTCTGGTGCTATGCTCTCATGGGTAAGCAAGGGCGTGCATTCTGACTCGCCTGGCGAGACTCAGATCGACGATACTAACAAACCAGAAGATGTCTGTGGAGCTCTAATCTCGGACGGAACGGAACGCACCCTTCTCGAACCCGCCAAATGGCTCCCAAACAAGACTCCGGAAAATCTTGCTGAAACGCTTTTCCGGAGCACCGGGTCTCCTGACATGTATGCAAATTATGCTGTTTATCTTTGCGCAAAGGCCTGCGAACTCATCTCCGACCGTAGCAGGTACGTTAAGCTTGGGGAAGAGAATGGATGTGACTTCCCCGTCTTCCAGGACCGATCAGCGAAGCTATGGGAAAAATTATCCAATTGGTCGCTTTACTGCCCAAAGGAACTCCCCTCCGTTTACTCGACAGTTTCCAATCCGTTCCCCCACATCTTCTTCGCGCACTGGGCGGCTATGTCGTCGAACCAGTTGTATCATACGACCAGTATACTTCTACTTGCTGCCAACCCAAAGTTGAAAGGGGCCGGCTTGTCTCCTACGACTTCTTTCATCTGGCATGCGAAGATAATTTGCGGCATCTCCCTTGCCAATCCCCATGAAGGCTGTCTGAACAACGCCATTCAACCTTCGTGGATTGCGGGGAGACTTCTCAGTCACAGCTCTGAGCAGGCCCTAGTGGTCAAGACGATTCGTCATATCGAGGCCTTAACCGGATGGACTGCGTGCTAGCGTATCCGCGATCTTGAGCGTTCTTGGGGCTACAAAATCCCTCGAGGAGATTGACCTCATGACACGCAATTCTCGCCCACCCTTGCAAGTCGCCACTCTTCCTTAAGGGTACTCACGTGAAGGGCGATATCCCATCCGGTAAGACTTTGTACACGCTCTAGTGTATGGAGTATTACTGCGTGCTGACTTCGATGTGTAGTTGTGCTGGCAACAACTAGCAAGGACGCAACGAGGCAAGGATCCCAGAATTCCCGCAGGTCGTTGTTCATCGCGATTCCACACACCCTATGCACATGCAATAGAACCGAAGAAGAGACCGAATTGAGACCCCCATCCCGCGCGAACTTTGGCTTGTTCCGCAAAAGAAGAAACATTCCAGTGTGGTAGAGCTGATTGGCGAGGATGGCAGCACCAGACGTGAACACCAATACGGGAAACTCATGCTCGGAATGATTTCCATCCATGGGCGACAGCTCAATTACGGCGTGGAACCCCTCCGGCCTGTCGGCGTACCACTTGTTGAACCTTTGCAGGAGGCTTTCCCAGACTTCCACTCTGTATCTTCCATTCCACCCGATGCCCGCACCATCCTCACGTGCATAACAGAACGACATCGCGCTAGCACAGAGATCTAGGACTTCTACTGATTGGAGAAAAATGGCGTCGGCTGCATCCACTGACATGCGTGTATGGGGCGAGGGTGAAAGAGACGGCAATGCGATCTGGAGCGGAGTTCCATTCACCAAGCTACTACTGAGTTCTGTCTTGGTGTTAGGCCTTAATATTTCAAAATCCCGTGTTGGGACCACGACTTACGCAATCTGACTTGGAGCCAGTAAATGCAAGATGCAGGAGATCTACATCTGCTGGCTCCCGATGATATCACATCCTGTGAGTGCCACGGGGAGGGACTGCTCCCGCCACGCGTCCAATGGCCGGACAAATCTGCCACTACGCTCTTCACCATCTCGAGAACAGGAAGCAGGCGATCCAGACCGGCGTCACTCTGTACGTCCGGTCGGGCACTATTCGCCGTGGTGGGACCGACTATTTCGCGTTCTGTTCCGCACACTCTTAATGGCGCTTGAGCCAATGAAAGCACTGCAAAGCGTACTGTTTTCGATTCTGTTGATAGCTGAAGGACATGACAGCCAAAGAAGTTTGTTATATCGGCTATGTCCAGCTAGCCCGAGCGCGTCAGCGGGATGGGATATCTTGCTCGATAACTAGTGCAGCACTTACCCAAGGTGCAACGTTATATCGATAATGCTGTAAAATCTCTAGGATACTATCTGGTGACGCTTCGTTCCCGATGATGGGACGAATTCCTCCCAAGGGTTTTCGATATTTTCGATGTCTCCGAACGGTTGGTCTGCGAAATGAACTTGACCAAGGCGCATCTCTGCCATCTTCGGCTCATGGCCTGGAACGAACAGGGGAGTTTCTTCGCGCGAAGTGACAGATGAAATGCTGCCGGCAGCGTCATTGACCACCCCGGGTTCCGTGCGTACCGGAAGTGCGCATTCATCTGTCTCTGTAGACGAAAGCGTGGACGGAATCTCTGAATCTCTAGCATCTCTCTCCGTCAGTGAGGCACTTGATTGTCGCTCGGTCGATGCCGGTTTCAGCAAAGCTCTGGAACGAGCCTCCACATCTGTCTCAGGATTATCTTTGGCCTTGTTGCGGACCTCTGCTGATTCTTCTCCTGCCTCGGGTATGAACTAGAAGTGTTTAGTCTATTGCGCAGCACCCATTCCACTCAATATCTTTGCGAGAAGGAATGCGTATTCTCCTCTGGTATGAAGACGACAATACTCACCCGCAGCGTTTGATATCCCATTTCAGCCGGTACCCTAGGCGTGAAGTTGTTCTTCCCCAGGATTTGAAACTGTGCCGGGTATCGGCATTCAAACTGCTTAGCTATGCAGTTCTGGCATCTCGGCTTGCCTTCGTCACCTTTTCTTGACATTAGCTACATGTATCGAGCGAGGTCACTGGTGGCTATGAGATAAATTTCTGTCTTCGCGTTCGGCAGGTCAGGCACTCATCCGAGAGCGCTTCGGTCGGTTCGGACCTGGGCCTGCAGTCTCGTCATCGTGGCCCAGAGTCGCAAACGCCACTCTTATTGATCCACTCATGGAGCGAGATAGAGAAGTCGGTTGAGTTGAAAGGTATTCGGATCCGCTTCCCCTCGATTATGACTTCATTTACGAGACGGACGCTCTGCATGTTATGTCGGAGCCCTCCAACGGGCTCAACATCGGCCAAATCGGGAAATGGTAGCCACCACGGCCAATAGGAACCTGGACCCACTGCTCCGCGCCGCATCCCCGCTTGCACAAACATTTCATTCCGCATTCCGAGACCACGACCGATTCAACAGCATTCGATTAGCATTATCGTAATAGTATCGCTATTTTCAATCCTCGACACTCACTCGCCATGCCACAAGGAACGATCGAGCTGGCGTCCGGCCATGAGATGCCTCTGGTCGGATTTGGCCTCTGGAAAGTGCCCAAGGAGAGCGCGGCTGATACCGTCTACAACGTGAGAATACCAGATTTGTCGCTCATGTACATTGCTAAGAAAGATCTTAGGCCATCCGAGCAGGCTATCGACTTTTCGATGGCGCGTATGACTATCAAAACGAGAAGGAAGCTGGCCAGGGCATCCAGCGAGCCATCAAGGAAGGCCTCGTGAAGCGCGAGGACATATTCGTCACTACCAAGCTGTGGAACAACTATCACAGCAAGGAGCACGCACTGCCGATGATGAAAGCCCAAACCGAGGCTTGGGGTCTGGGATATACCGACCTGTTCCTCATTCACTTCCCATGCCCTCTCGAATACATCAGTCCTGAGAAGCGCCGGTACCCCGTAAGTCCCCACTTCCCCTTGCACGCGGCAACGCTTCGTGATCCTAACTGCATTCAGGGATGGTGGATGGATGACGCCGGTACCATCAAACCCGCCAAAGTCTCCATGCGCGAAACATGGGAGCAAATGGAAGCCCACGTCGACCAGAAGAATCGCAAAGTCGATCGGAGTCTCCAATTGCCAAGCCCAGACCCTCTACGATATCAACACTTATGCGAGACATCCCATCAGCAACCTCCAGATCGAACATCACCCGTACCTCGTTCAGCCGAATCTTATTAGCATGGCACAGGAGCATGACATTGCTGTGACGGCGTATTCGTCGTTTGGACCGCAATCGTTCTTGGAACTTCCGGAGGATTTCAGGAATAGGGCGGAGAAGGTGGAATTGTTGTTTGATGCGGAGCCGGTTAAGTCTATTGCGGGTAAGCACGGGAAAACGCAGGCACAGGTTTTGTTGAGGTGGGCTACGCAGCGGTAAGTTGACACCGGGGATGCTATATGCGTATACCGGGCCGACGAGTTGCTAACGTCTGACTAGAAACATCGCGGTCGTCCCCAAGTCGAACAGCCAATCTCGACTCGCGCAGAACCTGGATGTCCTCATTTCAACCTGTCAAAGGAAGAGCTGGACTCAATCTCAAAGATGGACAAAGGTCTCCGGTTCAATGATCCGGGATATTATCTTCCGAAGCATCCTCTCCACCTCTTTGCATAGATGGTAACAGAATGCCAAGTAAAAGCTCCTAGAACTTGCATAGAGCAATCAATTGCTCAATGAAAACCGAAAATTAATGACTATATCCGACCTCCCGATCATCTGTTTGATCATTACAGGACTTTGATTCCTGAGTCTCCAGAAATCACAAGGAATTCCCATCAAAACTTGGAATGCTTCAATATGAGCTCGACCTCCTCATCCGCCGTCTCAATAATATGCTCCGGCGCAAACTGCGGCTTCCACCCGATCTGCTGGCCATGCTTTGCCGTAAACGTGCACCTAAGCCGTGGTCAATAAGCCATTTCTCCTCATAGATGGACACACTTACAGCCCGCCGATCTGCACGGGTGCAAAGTCCTTGGGACATCCAAGCGCATCCCCAATCCTCTGCAACGTCGCATCGTTGGCTTTTACGACCTTCTCATCGCCGATCAAGTCTCTCTTCTTCATCGAATTCGCGATCGCCTCATACAGATCCATCCACGCCACGCTCCCCGAACTCGCGAGAAAGTAGCCGTTCTCCCCATACCCAATTTCCTTGCTCTCTAGGATGGACTCCAAGATTCGCAAATACAGCGTGGTATTGTCGCGGACATGACAAACGGGCCAAGTCGGACGTCCCTCGTCGATGGAATACACACGCCTCAACGCTTTCGCAGCCTGCACAATCGCAACAGTTTGAATAGAAATCTTGTTTCCGAAGCCCTCGCCTTGGCCATACACGATGCACGGTGCGAACACGTAGGTGCGTACACTGAACTTCTTGCCCGTCGAAACGACAAGACTATTCGCTTGGACGCCGAGGGCTGCGAACGGATGCGGCGCGCTGGAAACCTGTCCTTGTTGGATCTCGTACATCTTCTCATCCGTATCGTACAGTGGACCATCTGTTGGCGCACCCGCGTGCGAGGAGAAGAGTTTCGCGCCGGTGGTGAAGAGGAAATGAACTTCGTTTCCATTGGCCTTCTTAACCTCAGCCAACGCTTTGATCATATGCACCGTGTTCTCCGTATCAACAGGATTAATTAGATGGAAGATGATGCTGATTTGGTTAGCAATAATAGTTTCTTTAATAGAGGCGGGCGAGGAGAGATCGAGCGTGAGAGGCGTGGCGCCGTATTTGGCGACGGATTCCGCTTGCGAGGAAGTGCGGACGAGGGCGTAGAGAGTGGTGTAGGAGCCGTGTGGGAGTGTGTGCATGTGTGCGAGGAGGGTCCCGCCAAGGTAGCCGGAGCCGCCGGTTATGAGGATGTTCGGGGGCATTGTGGGGGTATGTAGAGAAGTGGATAAGATGGATCGAAAGGAGAATTTGGATGGAGTGAAATGTACGGTCTGGATGTGGGATAAAGCTATGTATGATGCGATGGATTGCTTGATTCAATTCGCATGTCGGGATTTCATGGTCGAGGACGTGAAGTTATGTACCTCAGAGTTATTCGGACTGGGACGATTCACAGACCGCCGGTGGATGAGGTGCAGGATTCAGGTCAGAAAGTCAGATGGGGAGGTGTCTCGAGAATTAAACTGGATCTTCAAAGTGGTGGTTGTGAAGCCCCACACGCGTTTGTCAGCAGGTAAACCGGGACAATCATGGTCCGTCGGTAGATCGATTACCGTCAGAAATAAACAGAATTCCGATTAGGTTACAGTTGATTTGTCGTAGAAATTCGCTGTAGCAAATTGCGTGAGTTCATTTCCAATCAGTGTGTACATGAGCCTGAATTGTTAGGACTTCCTATTAGGGCGCTCCTGAGGTCTCTCGCCATTTTATGTTTGTGAGTATTCCACAGCTTCTATTGGTGCTTCCAAAGCCGCGGTCCTATCTTATGTGACGAGCTAATTGATTCAGACGCCGTACATGACCACGCCATCAATACTTGGCTTGCCCAGGATGAAAGTGGTGGACCTAGGCATAGATATGGCGCGGCAAGTGTGCACGGGCCGTGGCGGAGACTAGGGCTACAGGTGCGACGGAGATAGTACTTTTAGAGTGATAACATTCCTAGATTTTTAAGATAGTTAAAATTATAGGTGATTCTATGCAGAGACTATAAACCTTTTTCTACATTTGTTAGCTTAGCACTGGTCTTGATAGATTATGCTTGTTCTGTTCGTATAGCCATGTGGATGAGGGATAGCTCCTTTGTACCTGTGCCATCCCTGCTTATCCGTGCCTCTCCGTGCCTTACCCTGATAAATAGCGCTTCTGTCGTTTTGGATTAGCGACTGCGCATCTTGTCGGAATAGGATAAGCGAATTACCGTTTCCGCACGCAGCGGTTTGTTTGCGGGCCTCAAAGGGGTTTGGGCTCTTCAAGGTGTTGGGTTGCAGTGCGCAAGAAAACGGTTACACGAAACCGTGATAGATAGCTTGAAGAGCTATTGGTTTTAAGATGACGCTTTCTCCCCTTAACTAGCCAATGAGCTTGTTTGGGTTCGATCGCAAAATTGCTTCTCCCTGCTGCTGCTCTACTACTACGCCTCTGTATAACCTAGAATTTTAGCACATATTGAAGAAGGTATAATCTTTTTTGCTCTATAGTTTTCTTAGATTATAAGGCCTTGCTCTTCTATCTATTATGTTTTCTCCGCCCCTGTCGCGTTTTCTTGTTGTTCTGCTAAGTTCTTAACTAGTGTGGAGGAGTAAGGTGTAGGATGATACTATACCTCAAAAGTGCTCGGAGTTAGGCCTAAACCTGCGCTCCTGGCGATCCTCGTAGAGTTAGAGATAAGACGCTCTGTGGTTGATAGTAATTACTGAGGCATCGCGTGAGATCGATGTTGCTGTTATACACTTAATTTTTCTATAGAGAATTAATGCTAAAAAGATAGTATTGCTTTCTAGATGTCTCGCCCTGATTGCCCCCCCTAAGCCCCTTATATCTCGTAGCCCCTGACTGTATCTCATAGCCCCTAGCTACTACCCTATATTCCTTCCTCTGCCCTATTTAACTAACCTATAGTTAAACATAGTGCTTACATATTTTACACTAAAAAAAGACTAAGGAAAAACATAGGAAAAAAGTAGAAGAAGCAAGGACAGTATGCCTAAGGCAGGTAAAACTACCTGTTAAGCAAAAAAAGGAAATTAATCTTTATAGAGTTCGTTATGCTCTACCCCGCCTTCCTCACCCTCTTTATTATTACCTCCCTCCCTATTGTCTTCTTCCTCTCTATTCCTATTGCTAGAGACCTATAGTATATAAGCAAGACTTTCCTTAGCCTTAATTATGTCCTGTTACGCTAAGTAGTCGCTAATAGCCTTATAAGTAGTAGACATGTTATAACTAATAGGCTATCCTTTTCCCTTCTTAACAAAATATAAGTTGTTGCTATAAGCTAACTTTTCTATAGACTTAACTATCTCCTAGCTGTTAACAAGACTCTTAACAGCAGTAGCCTCCTATTCCTTAAGCAGCTTCTTAATTTATGCTATAGAAGTATTGCTACTATCTTAGAATAGTATTAACAGCGTTTATATTATATCTCTCTAGGTATACTTCTTCTGCTTAAGTAATGCGTCTAACAGAGGATTCCTAGTCTAAATCGCGACTAACCCTAGAAAGGCGTATAGGATAGATCTATAGACATTAGGCTTCCCTAAGGGAGACTTTAGAGCTGCTATAAGATTATAGTATGCAGTAGAAAGTTCTTCCTAAGTAGCTGCTTTAGGTATCTCTAAAAGAGTATAGTTATCTTAAATTCTAATAAACTAAGGCAGTATTATACGTTAGGTCTTAGTTATAGGTCTAGTAGATCTATAAAGAAGAGCTAGGTAGGATATGTAGACTTCCCTAGGCTAACATGGGACCTTTGTCTATAGAGGAACCCTAAGGGCTTTAGCGTCTTCTTTAGTAAACTGCGTATCCTTAATAGCATAAACAAACATGTCCTTAACAGCTGCCTAGTTAGTTACGCTTAAGCGCTCTAACTATGCTTAGAGTTTACCTTCTTAATGTAACCTAGGGATAATCTTAGTATAGTTTCGCTTGTCTTCTATATCTAAAGACATAGAGCCTTAAATTATATTAATACCCTAGCTAGTTTTAAGCGCTTCATAGATGTTTATGTTATAATGCCTAAAGTAAGTCTTGTCGCCTAGAACAGCGTACTTAGAGTAGTAGGGGTATGATATAAGTCGCTAGTAATAGTCTAGGCAGAGGTAGACGTATAGCAGATAATACTACAAGCTATAGCAGACTAGTTGCTAGAAGAGACTATGCTATATGCTATAAAGCTACCTAAGGTTCTTAGTCCTATTAATGTTTTACGTATAGTACTAGTACATGTTAAACTCCTTATCTATAATGTTATAGATTCGCCTGTCCTTTAGGAGGTTATTAAAGACTATAATGCTAACGCTACCTATTCCTTTAAACTGCTGCTAAATCTCTTTAAGAGTTTTCTAAACCTCTTTGCCCTATACTAAAGTCTTAAAGCTTATGTTGCTTAGGTGCTAGAACAACAATTTATATTAGGCAAGTAGGTTACGCATAGGGAAGCAGTATGCTTTAAAGGTGTCTTCTTAGTGCGGGGGCTAATAGGCAGCACGCTAGATTTAATACATATTGTTAGCTGTTTTTATAGTACTAAGATTCTTTTGCTTATAATAAAGCTTAAGGAGCAGTTTAAAGAGGTCTTTATACTTAGTCTATTTAGTCTTAAGTCTAATACGCCTAGCTAGTGCTTTTATATAGTCCTAGCATATCTGCCTAAAGTTATCTAAGCTCTTAACATTAATAGCGTAGCGTATAAGGAGCATAATAGTCTTTAATGCTTAGTCTTTCTTTAATATTATCTAAAGTATAAGCGTCTTAGTAGTCTTGTAAATTATAGAGTTACATATATACTTTTTACTAGCAGCCGTACTAAAGATATAAGACTCCTTACTAAAGTCCTTAAGGAACTCCTTGTTAGAGAGTACTTCTTTATCTAGCTTATTAGTGCAAGTTGCTGCTAGTAGTCCTCTACGCGTTGTCTTCTAGGGGCAAAGCTTCTAGGTACTTAAGACAGGTTTAGGAGCTACTAATGTAGACACTGT
>MCFA01000325.1:0-36691 GCA_002105025.1 Clohesyomyces aquaticus
TTTACTATACTATATGCTATAAAATTTAAGACCTAAAATTTAGTTCTATACTTAATCTAGGTTTCCTACTAATATAGGTTTCCCGCTAATATAGGTTTCTAGCTAATATAGGTTTCCTACTAATATAGGTTTTCTGCTAATATAGGTTTCCTACTAATATAAGTTTCCTACTAATATAGGTTTCTAGCTAATATAGGTTTTCTACTAATATAGGTTTCCTACTAATATAGGTTTCTCGCTAATATAAGTTTTCTACTAATATAGGTTTCCTACTAATATAGGTTTCTAGCTAATATAGGTTTCCTACTAATATAGGTTTCCTACTAATATAGGTTTTCTACTAATATAGATTTCCTACTAATATAGGTTTCCTACTAATATAGGTTTCTTACTAATATAAAGTTTCCTACTAATATAGGTTTCCTACTAATATAGGTTTTCTACTAATATAGATTTCCCACTAATATAAGTTTCTGCTAATACAAGTTTCCTACTAATATAGGTTTCTACTAATATAGGTTTCTGCTAATATAGGTTTCTCGCTAATATAGGTTTCCGCTAATATAGGTTTCTCGCTAATATAGGTTTCTTACTAATATAGGTTTCTACTAATATAGGTTTCCCACTAATATAGGTTTCTCACTAATATAGGTTTCCTACTAATATAAGTTTCCTACTAATATAGGTTTCCTGCTAATATAGGTTTCCCGCTAATATAGGTTTCTGCTAATATAGGTTTCCTGCTAATATAGGTTTCTGCTAATATAGGTTTCTCGCTAATATAGGTTTTCTACTAATATAGGTTTCTGCTAATATAGGTTTTCTGCTAATATAGGTTTCCTACTAATATAGGTTTCCTACTAATACAAGTTTCCTGCTAATATAGGTTTCTGCTAATATAGGTTTCCCGCTAATATAAGTTTCCCGCTAATATAGGTTTCCGCTAATATAGGTTTCTTGCTAATATAGGTTTCCCGCTAATATAGGTTTCCCGCTAATATAGGTTTCCCGCTAATATAGGTTTCTCTCTAATAAAACCCTATGCTAAGAGAAAACCTATAGGGCTAGCGATATACCTTTACCCTAATATAATAGGTTTCTCTCTAATAAAACCCTATGCTAAGAGAAAACCTATAGGGCTAGCGATATACCTTTACCCTAATATAATAGGTTTCTCTCTAATAAAACCCTATGCTAAGAGAAAACCTATAGAGCTAGCGATATACTTTTACCCTAATATAATAGCTGTTAGGGGCGTTTTGTCTATAGTTCTATCTAGGTTATTTCTTTCTTTCCCTTACTTTTATGTTTCTAAGCCTGTTTCTATTTAAAGTCTTGTCTCTATTAGATCGCTATGTAGGTGCCTGTCTATAGTTATCTAGTCTATTAGCCGCGCGTTAAGTTGCCCTTAGCGCGCTAGCGTTCTGCTTAGTGTGCTTGCTATTTACATACCTAGGCAATAAGGTTATCTGCTTTTGCTTTTGTTACTTCGCTCTACGTGGCTAGGCGTAGCGCTATTATATTGCTTCTTTATTGTCTTAGTAACTTCTATATAGTTTATATAGTTTGCTAGACGTTCTAGTCTATAGCTCTATGTTGCTTAATTACCTGTTAGAACGCTTATGTCTTAACCTAGAGAGAGAGCAGGGCTATGCCTGCTTCTTGCTTAGTAGCCACGCTTAGGGTACTTTTATATGCTCTAGTAATCTGCCTAAGACATTTCTTCTACGTTTTTAGAAGTAGCTCTATTATGCTTATAGCTATTAATTCTCTATTAAGTTACTGTCTCTATACCTACGCTCTATATATTATTGCTAGTTATACTACTACTATATAGATAAGTTTTAACTATTATATTAACAGGCTCTACGTTAATGCTATAATACGCGCTATCACGTTAAATAAGCTCTCGCTGTTCTATGCTGCCTTTTAGGTATGCTCTTTCTATTATAATTTTAGGTCTACCTATATGCCCAAGATCTAGATAGACTTTATGTAGAGCTCCGCCTCGTCTCTAGCGATATAAACAGTACTCGCTAGGTCCTCGCGTTAGCCTCGCCTCTTAGTAAAGTGCATGAGCTAGTACTTGTCTAGGGCGAACTTAGCTCTATAGCGCTTTGCCTATGCTACGCACTTGTTATAGGCTATAGTGAGTCTCTAGCAGTTGTCTGCTGCTATGTTTCCCTAGGCTACTAGCGTAGTGTCGTTAATAAAAAATCTATTATATATAGTTTAAATCTCTTAGAGGAATTAAATCTACTATATATAGTTTAAATCTCTTAGAGAAATTAAATCTATTATATATAGTTTAAATTCCTTTAGAGGAATTAAATCTACTATATATAGTTTAAATCTCTTAGAGAAATTAAATCTAATATATATAGTATAATAAAGCAAAGTTTAAATCTCTTAGAGAAATTTTTGTTTAAATCCCTTAAAGGGATTAAATCTAATATAGATATAAATATTACTATTACTAATAAACTTACTATTTTAAAACTTATTATATACTATAGCTAGACGTTTAGAATATATAATAGTGTGCTATATAATAATCTTATAGCTATTATAAGTATAAACTCTAGTAACTGCTCTAGATACCTTTTTTTACTACATTTAAAAGTGCTCTAACTTTTTTAGTTTACGCTATTTTTCTACTTTTTTTTTACTAAATTAAAGCTAATACTCTCTAGTATCTGCTATTTTAAGAAGTAAGGTTAATAGCCTTTTTTTAAGGGTTAATATAGTAGGTTAATAGGATTTTTACTAGTAGAGGTTAAACTCTAAAAAAATCTCTTTACTTAAAACAGGTGCATTAGGCTAAGTACTATAGATATTTCTATAAAAAATATGTAGATTTATAGCTAAGAATCTGCTACACGTCTTCTATATAGCACATAACTTTATTAGCGCTAGTAATGCTACTAGTTTTAGCAAAATCCTAAGAGAGATTTTTTCCAAAACTTATCTTTTTTAACTGCTTATAACTTTCTCGTCTCTCTACCGTTTTCCATGATTCCTGCGGCATATTAAAGCCACTATATCGTGCTACAAGGCCTGAGCAGGGCTTGGTCGTAGCTGCTCTATTGCCCAAGCTATTACGTGCGAAACCGTAATGGATATCGTGGGGGTCGATATCTATTATGGCCCGTGCTTTGAGCTTGGGCCATAATAGATATCGACACGATAACTATTACCCTAATATATATAGTCGCCCTAGCTTTTTACTAGGCTAGAATTTCTAGCACTATATATTTTCTGTCTATATAGTCTATACTTCTTCTTTATAGCTTTATATAGAATAACTACTAGCCTTGCTATTTACTTATCTATGCTCCTAATAGTGGCTTTATATATCCTGCTTGTTATAATAAATATAATTACATAGCGTACTAGCTACGTCTACTTATATATATTAGAAACTACCTTTAAACAACTCTAAGTAGAGTATAGGGCTAGATCTAGGCGTAGGAAACATAACCTTGTCTTTTGTCTCTGCTTACTCCTAGAAGCTGCTAGCTACGTATGTAATCTGTTGTTAGGTCTAGGCAGCCTATTCTTTATGCTTACTATCTAAATATAACTAAAACTATAACTTTACTACTCTATAGTAATAGGCTTTATATACTATATAAAGCCTAGGCATATATTTAAAAACGCTGTTAAATAGCTCTATGCTATTTAACTAGCTAATAGACGTAGTTATCTGCTACTCTCTATATCTCCTTTCTCCCCCTCTCTTGCTCTTGCTTGCCCTTAATCTTTCTCCTTTATCTAACTAACTTTGCTATTATATCTTATTATAGTATTATAACATTATATTCTATAGTAGTTAACGTACCTAACCTTTTCTAGGGCTCCGTAGCAGTCCTTATTTTAACGCATAGGTTATACTTACCTAACGTTACCTTAACACTTTTTATTAAAAACTTTCTATACCTATAGTTAGATTATTATAGAAATAGTACTGCTAGATACGTAAGCGTTAGTTATACCTAACTATATAGTTATATCTTTTCTAATAAGTTAAGAGTTAACCCTAATTTTTAAAAGTTTCTAATGCTAGTTAACGTAGGAGCTTAGGCTAGCTACACTAACAAAATAATCTAGATTAACTTAATCTACATTTCCTATGAATTAATAGGCGCGCTAGCAACAGCGCATAAACATGCTTTAATAGTAGGAGAGATTGCTTAGCTTCGCGAGACAATTAAGGCCTAAACAAAGAGTAAACGTCGTAAACAAAAGTATATATAGACTTAGGGCACGTTAACAATAGCAGAAAGAGCCCTGTTAGCCACTGCTTAGGGCGCTAGTGGGCAGGAAACTAGTGGAGAGTCCTTAAGGGGTAGTCGCACTGCAGGTGCAGCTCCGTAACAAAGACGCTATAGGCGCTGCAGCAACATAGGGCATAACGCACGAACCTATGTACAGGCTGCTTCTAATACTTCTAATACTAAATAATATACTATGCTATTATATAATTTATAGTTGTTAATATATTGTGATTTATGTTATCGCGGATCGTAGATTTTAGTAGGAGTGTCTCGCTTAGTAGTGTGTCTCGCTTAGTAGTAGAAAACGTTATATATATAAAAATTAATAATTGCTATCTAATGCTATGTTAAGTAGGTAGTGTCCTAGTCCTCTATCCTAGGTTTTCCTTTACATTTTCGCGTTCAAGCCTTATCACGTGCATCCTTGAGCCTTATATCTGCTGCCCACGCCCTTACACTACACTAGGGAGAAATATTAGATAGAATTTCGGGAATATCGTGTAAATATAATTGAGATAAGCAAATTTGAGCTTAGAAGCCGATGTTGACTTAAGAGGCAGCTGCCGAGTATGAGAGACTTGGCAGAGAGATAGTTTAGCGCGATAGACTAGGCCACATAGCCATAGAGTAGATCGTTGCGCATATGGTATAGATAGCCGAAAGCGATTCTGATATTACTAGAAAGGGTCCTCACAAAGCCGCTGGAATATTAAATCACATTTGGCACCTGGGGGCACACAGTGTCGGAACCTCATCACGGCACTCGGGAATTAATTGCACCCTGGTTTTGGACTCCCGGCTCCATCATCGGCTGTTTCACTAGAGTAGGAACACAGGATTTGGGTGGCGGGATCTTCGCGGGGAACTCTTGGCACTATTCAAAACCCCCCAGCCTGCATTTCCTCCTTCGCCGAATGTTGATGAACTAATTGAAGTCGTGAAAGACATCACGTCCTGGTCACCTGGTTTGTTGGCGGAGGGGCATATAAGGACCATCATCGCTGACGTTTGCACGACCCATCGCTCTCTCTCAAGATTTTGTTTCACGCTCATAAATTCACAATGATTGTCCCCAACTATATCATCACTTCAGCCTTACTGGCGCTCGGGTCGTTCTTCGATGGTGCGCAAGCGGCATCTGCGGGCTGTGGGAAGGCTCCAACCCTGAAAGCGGGCACAAACACGATTACGGTTGATGGTAAGGCGCGAGAGTATATCATAACGCCCCCAGACAACTACGACAACACGAAGCCGTATCGACTCATCCTTGGGCTTCATTGGCTTGGAGGGAAATTCACCGACGTCACCAGTGGTAGCATGATCAAGCCTTATTATGGCCTTCCACCACTCGCCAACGGCACCGCCATCTTCGTCGCCCCTAACGGACTCAATAATGGGTGGCAAAATACTGGCAATGCCGACGTCACATTCATCGCAGCTCTCATCAAATCCATCGAGGCCGAGTACTGTGTCAACGAAAATCTGCGCTTCTCTACGGGATTCAGTTACGGCGGAGCGATGTCTTATGCCCTCGCCTGCAGCATGCCCAAGGACTTCCGAGCCGTGGCAGTTCAGTCCGGAAACCCTCAAATCAGTGGTTGTGTAGGAGGAAAGGACCCCGTCGCCTACTATCACCAGCACGGTGTCAGCGATCAGGTGCTTCCTATCGCGGGTGCTCGGCAGATGGTTGCTCAATTCGCCAAAAACAATGGATGTACTAGCCAAACACCCCCAGAGCCCGCCAAGGGAAGCCATACGCATATCAGAACAAAGTTCGCGGGATGCGCGACCGACAAGCCTGTCTGGTTCACAGCTTTCGACGGTGACCATACACCAATTCCAGCGGATGCGGCGACGACGAGCAAAGAGACCTCATGGACGGGCGCCTCGGTTTGGGAGTTCTTCTCTCAATTTTCGTGAAGGAACGTGTAGAAAAAATTTGGTATCGGGGGGCATGCGCTAGAATTACAGTATCTGACCAACATGTATTACAGAGTCTCGAAATCTTCAATCAGTTGTTGCATAGTTTTTGCACACGTTGATTCATGCAGTGCCATATGCAGGTCCGTTTTGAGGTGCTAAACCCCGTTGTCTAAAGGGAGACGAGATATATTTCGCCGTCACTATGCTTTACGTACGTACTGGCAACCCATCCATGGTTCTCGCCCGTCGCTACCGCCACACAATCCCCCTGCAGCCCGAAGAAACGATACGGCCGCAGAGACTCAGAGTTCGACACGAAGAATCCGACCAGCCGAGCCCCCGATTTGAGCTGCATTGACCAGCAGCGTACGACGTCCCACTGTCCACAATGCTCTGTACGTATAGGTCTGCATCCACTTCTAGCGCATGGATCTTCCCACACCTATCCTCAGCCCAAGAGATGAGAGCTGAGCCCCTTCCTTCATGCATATGTCCAAGGCAATGAATTTGGGTCTTGTTCTCCGGACGGTCACTGCGAGATATGGACAACTACAATGCTCTCCCTTCTCATTGAGATCCAGATAGTATCCGGGATATGCGAAACGTGGAGGTCCATGCGTCATTACTATATCGACATTCTCCGGTATCGGGTTGACTGCAACCCTAACCCATTGAATGGATCCTCGGTGTCTCCGTATACGCAAACGCGTAGCCGTCGAACTCGTGTGTATACGGGGATGTTTATATTGTGAAGCCAGCCCCTGAATAAAGCGTGAATGTATGAACTCCTTCCTCGAGGTAATATAACCCGTGGTCTTCCCGATCCTTGAAGAGCGCAATGGCCTGAGCACTATCCTCCGGGTCGTCATCGCCTTCGATGAGGTTTTTCCGACACCCGCGATGACAAGTTTGAGTTCTGCCTCGAGACTTTGATATTTTCGAGCGTTCGCCGGAAACTAGGCAGTCTGCCAACTTGGGCGAGGTCACCGCAATGGAGCACCATGTCTTTTTCTGGGGCCTCGTTTTCGGAGCTATACGGCCATGTATCGTGCGTGTCTGAGAGGACTAAGAATCGACTAGCTGTCGCATTCATTATGATAGTTGAGTTGGTGGTAACGACGCGGTGTATGGTTTGAGGCGAAGAAGATATTCGAAGGATACCTTATGGATACCGGGCGATCCTGGGATTTTAATGGCAACTCTTTTTGAGGATTGCGGAATTTTTGTGGCGATAGTCGTCGGCTACGGGTGGGTGTACATGCAGCCGGGATGGAGACCACTTGGAGATTGATTCCTCGCTTTTTGCACTCTACAGCCTCTAACTCATATATCGTAAAAATGACTACATGGTTCGTCTGGTGTTCTTGCATTACTGTTGAGGTAGATCAACCAAGGTTCCGCTTGAAGCAAGACGTGGTTGGTGGTGTGGGTGACCGTGTACCAACAACCTTCATCTCTCATTCCCAGGTTTATTAACAACTACGGAAGCAAATAACCACCCCTCGCGTTTTTAGCTTGCCCGCAAACGAAATGATATTCTTGCCTTTAATTAAAGGTTCTCGTGCATAATCTTCATCCCACGGATTGATAACGTATGACGATCTCGAGGGAAGACTATTCGCAGCTTCCATTACATCTACCACGCAAAGGAGTGACTCACCTTGCAGACTCTCGCAACTTGTGTAACCTTGTACCTAATATCGTCCGCCAACTCTGAAGGAACCGATACTACTATTGCCAGCGGCCCTTTCTCATCACTGTCCTGATTAATTAGATTCCGACGAATGATAGAGTCCAGATCAAATTGCTGGCAGATAAGAGTTGCAACCTTGACGTTGGACGGCAATATGTTCAACGTCGGTGTGAGGGCCGCGATGAGACCGGCTTTACGACTGGACCAACAGAGCTGCGTCTCCTTTGTTCCGCTTTCTTTAAGCTAAGGGAGACATGCGGTGATACTGACACTTCCTGCAATATATAGTACAGAGCTGCATTGACGGATCTGAGTATGGACGCGGCTAGAGTGATTGTAAGGGCCTTCGATTAGAAGGCGCAGACATACCCGCTTGCCCTCGGACCCGGACGCTCTATTAGTCAGAGTCTTGCAATTACTGTCGTAGTTGTGGATTCATGAACGGTAGCTCCCTTTTTGGGGATAGCGTCTGGCCTGGGACTCGAATCTGAATCCGAAGTGGTCCCAGACCGTCGTAACGCTATTCCCTGTTGGTGGTTTGAGACGGCACCGCTGACTGAGAACGGGTGGGTCTCCCAGAATCTCCAAGTCAGCGTCGGGAAGCCGAGATAGGCCACCCCCTTCTCGAGATTTTTTCCTCCGATTTCAATTTGTAGGTATTCGCCATCCGCGTCGGGAATTACAGTGACCACGGCTGTACTAATTCCTCAGAAGACCAGTCGTACGCGTAGACATACCAGATGCGGCGTAGTAGGCAATGAGAAACAGCAAAGAGAGTACGACGTGCGAGGCGATGAAGAACTCGTAGAACTTCTGTCGCATCGTGATAAGCGAGAATGGAATCAGTGCTAACACTGCGACTGTCCCAACGATGCCCCATATCCAATATTGGCGTTGAATCTCGGCCGAGTAGGTGCCCGCTTTGACGTAGTAACTCCCTAACTAGCCGAATGGATGACCGTGTTCAAAACAGTCTAATATCCCAGCCAGCGATGGAGAAGAAGGTAGGTGCTATATCTGCAGTCAGTAACGTAGAGCAACACGCTATTCCGAGACGAGAAGTGGGCCAAGGCAACGACGTTTCCCATAGCTATCGATCCGGCGCGATTGCCAATAATACTGAGCAGTTGGTTCCCCTTCGTTGCGAAACTGGCCTGCGGTTGCTTGGTGGTGTAAGGAGCTACCGGTGGGATGTGGTTGGGAAGGCTGATCAGAATGAGGTAGAGGCTCTGTCCTCTGGTGGGCACCAGACCCCCCATTACTGGCTTGCGATAACGGTTCCCAAATGTCGCATGATATACCATGATCGACCTAAGACGACTCCAACTACGACTAGTTACAGTGCCGGGAACGAATCGCAATAAGGAAAGTAGGACTAGAAGAAAGATAGCCACAATCGCGATAATAATCCTGCATCGTGTCAGATCTGGTGGCTTTTAATGAGGTGAAAATACCCACGCCATCGTGCTGTGAGCTCTCTCGTTGATCTCGAATTCGGATAGATAATTGTATTGCAACTACCATTGCACAGGGGCCACTAGTCACATTCTATTTAACGCAGCACTGCTGCCAGTCGTAGGACCGAAAGTACTCGAGACCTTTAGTAGGTTCAAACCCTTCGGGGTTTTTGCAGACACAGAGTCGGTTGCGTTGTTAGCCATTGCATTGTTCTCCTCCTTCCGTGCAGCAGCCGACACATCCTTGTACGACAAGACGGGGGTATATCGATAATCACCCAGGGTGCCAGTTCCAAGGTGAGACACTCAGTAATCCTCAATCAGCGTGGCTGCTGGTTCGTCGCTCATTGTGCAGTACGTATCGATGCAAAGGGCCATGGCCTTGAGAAAGGTGGGATCTTGGAGGAAGCATTTAGGAGGCGTTGAGACATGATTGTGCGCTGTTCCGTGATTATTGTCCGAGGCCATTGGCGTGCATGCCAGCGGCTGTTTCTGAATCACATTTCGACAAGCGAAAGTGCAGGTTAGGTTGTATAAAGTCTTGCCATATCCTATCAACCCTGGCCCATCTGCTCCGACGCACGTGGAGTATAATCGCAAGGCTGTCAGAAATGGGACGGTCCGGTCTGGACGATACATCCCGGCGGTCGTTTTGCGCGTCAGTGTCGTTTTCTCCTAACCTTGGCCTCGTCCTTGTAGAGTGGCAGGTGCTGTCAAATGTTGGCGTAGGAGAAGGCAGAAACTGACCAGAACGATCGATTAAAAGAACATCCGGGACTCAATACAGAAAGATCGACTTGCAGGTGGGACCCGCTCTGCGCCCCAGAATAAAAATTTCCCGTGCGGGAGACAAGGCCCTACAGCTCAAAAACAAACACTTTTGAAATGCTCGTTAGTGGGCGACCATTCCCGACTGTATCCTACCATGGTCCCACTCCAACCAGTCATAAGTTTTGACATCTGAATTCCCGGTCACTGGACCGCAGCCTCTAGATTTTCCCACGCACGAAGGCCCTTGTGGTACAACTGTCGAAATCCATGGATTCCGGAGTGCGGGGGTTGCAAGTGTCGGTTGTCCTGGAACGCTTGGCTCGAGCGGGTTGGCATCTGAGACGAAGCACTAAACATCTTGGAGCCCTTGGCTTGACCGGATTTGAGCTGGATTGAACCACCCGGAAAAATTCACTTACTTCATCGTAAAGCGTGTGTGCAGCGTGAGGTACTTGGTGCGCAGGCGCGTTCACATGGATCACATGGTTGCCGGTTCTAAGTGGCTCGAGGACCGTGTCCGTTCCTGTACCAAATTCGACATGCGGTGACTACATGAATGCAAGTATTTACCCCGGGGCTTGAAATTGTTCATGATTGTCCCGGTCTGTTCGAATGTTTCTTTGGTCTTGCGTGAAGTTCGTGTGCATCTATGTACTCCTATTTGTATGTTACATTCATCGCTCCATGTATTGCAGAACAAGGCGGGGGTGTGAGAATTAATCCATCGCCTTGACCATGTCATTGAATAATCCAGAGAAGTTGTGGTAGTATTCATCTTTCGTTTTCACATTCGTCAAGAAAATCCAGCCTGCCGCATCCCCGATCTGCTCGACCACCCAGTCCACAACCGTTTTTGACACCGTTGGTAGGGAATGGAGTATGACTGCCGATTTTGATTTGCGCGCTTGAGACTTTTGCAGCGCATCGAAGGTGCTCTTTTCGATCCATTTATCGAAGGTTTCTTCAAATACCACCGTGATGTCGGAGAGGTTCATGTAAGATTGGGAGAGGAAGGATTTCGATGTCAGGATAGAGGTAGGGATGAGACCGGGGTTGTGCACTGTGCGTCATTAGAAGCCGTTGACAAAGAAAATCGGGTATCCCCATACCAACGAATCGGTCCCGAAATCTTGTTCCATTCTTCACAGCCTCACTGGCCCTCTTCAAGTATGCGAATTTCGATGGGTCAAACGTGCTGGGTGTCTCGTCGAAGAAGATGCCATCCATCCTCAGTTTGGTATTGTTTGTTAACATCGACCACTTCGCGTATTGGTCAATCTCGGCTAAGACATCATTCAGACTCTTTGTAGTATAGTTTGTCGCAACGTAGCCCAGCGTCCGGATATTCTCGTAGGTTTTGAGCTTTGGTATCTCGTCGAGGTAGACTTGGTCGGGTAGAGAGCCAACGCATGGCCCAGAGCATGGGTTCACGATGACAGTAAACTCAACATCGGCATGAGCTTTTGCGCTGAGGAAGTACCTAATGTTAGCGCGGTCGGTTTGGGAATCAAAATACGGAACTTACGCATTGTACAGTGGATCCCACGCCCCCGGTGATGGATACACGTAGAGTGGAAGAAGGACGGACATGATCAGTGTTCTACGCGAAAGAATTCGTTCGATGTGCTACAACGAAAACAGGGACAAAGAGGTAGGTACACGGAAGCTTCATACGACGAAGGAACCTCTCAAAGCAGTTTAATGCGACTTAGGCGGGCCCCAATATACGCCATCATCATCCGCTTCGTACCCGGGATTTGCGGCGGACGCGCAACAGTGCGAATATGGAAGTCTGTTATAGAGATTATCGCAAATTGAGAATGCGTGGACTCCACTTGCGATTCGATCAAAAGTTAATGTAAATCCGGGTTAATAGGCATTGTCCGCCACGCGGTGGTTATGGATCTGCCACTTTCACATATGAAGTGCTGGGTTGGAGAATAGCCGGAAACGACTTAGGGAACCAAATATAGATAACTCAAAGCAGCCACCACACATGTTCGAGGAGAACCCGGCACACCATGTCTAATTGCGAACCCCAAAACAAGTCTGCCGTGTTTTCCAAGATGTAAATACCATGTGAACTTTTCGTTCCTGGCCAAACATCACCTCGGCCTTTTGTCTATTCACTCCATGCCCCGTCCACGAGTATTAACTCAACCAATGATGTAATCGCTTCTGCCTAGTGTACAATACGACTGAAGCACCATAAATCTCAGCTATTCAGATCATGATGACTAATCTAAATTTTGGACAGCGAGACAACCACGACATTTCCGCGAGAGATATTGTCAGAGCAAACTGGCTCTGAGGAGTGTGGGAAACTGCGTTGATTGTGAAGTAACGAGCGTAAGCTAACTATATAGTCCTGGACCTGCCAAGGAGCTAGCTATGACCGGCCTAGCCGTAACAGATATTTAGTATCGTATAACAACCAGATAACCAGGACTACCTTAGCTGCTCTATGTTGGCGAGCAGGGTTTGCGGAATAGGGCAGGGGTTCTACATTTCTCCTGCTGCACTGCTTTCTAGAGCATAAAATTGCTACTTGAGGTGTGAAGGGCAAACCCGCTATGGACTTTTGAAAATATCCAGCACAAGCTCGGTCCTCTGACAAAACTGTTACGGTGCATATATAAGCCAGATACACCGCAGGGGCATTAAGGTTGACCTTTTTGCTCCAACAAAAACCAAAGTGCGAGCGATGTTGGAAAACCCAAAATTCCACTAAATATCTATGTAGGTGATACATGTATCGGTGTACGAGCGGAAACATGTTAAACCAGCCAGCTCATACTATGCTTAGATATACACGTGAGATACCGTCGGCAGCAAAAGTGATGAACAGTCACTCAAAACGGCCCAAGCTTCTTGTTTCCCCCCAACTTGCGCTTAGGCTTTCCGTATGAGGCTTTTTACACCATGGCTTCTCGTTGCTACCACAGAAGCAACAATGGGTCTTCTTCCTGAACGCTTTCCGCATGTTGCTGGTCGGATGGCAAGTGAGAAGACTGATCGTCGAGGTCGGTGTACTGACTGGTCTAGGCTTCAGAGTTCGTACTGATACTTATATAAATTCATGGCCATGTACCTTGACTTAGCTTGCCCACCGAATTCTTTGATTTTTTGTTCATTAGAAATGAGGTCGAGTCCAATTTTTGCACCGCAACAGTCCGAAACAAAGCTCGACATCATTTTGACGGACAATGCCACCTCACAACATAGCGAGCGACTGAATTTTGATAAGAAAGATAATTCCGTATCCAAGGGCAGGTCCGTGGATGAGACTGATTCGCATAAACGTCGTATAATAAACGTCACTGGAAGTCATTATGATGCACCTGGTCTCTGATCAGCTCTTCGTTCAGCCCTTCTCACGATAATTTTCAGTGGCTCAATAAGTTCTTAGCCCTCCTTTCATTTTTCAGTCGCGAAGGCATCCATACCGTTCGCGTGACCGAGTTCTTCCACGGACAATGGGACTGGACTATTTGTCTCCGCCACGTGAACAATGCAACGTGTCAACCTCTATTTATATTCCCAACATCCCCTAAAGGAAACTCTTCCTAATCTAAAATAAGAGGGCTTTGAAATCGAACTCTGCACCCCCTATACCCGGATTTCTGCTCCGATTATTAAGCGGTATGATCTTGGCTTCGACAACAAAATAACCACGCGATACACGCCTCAGCGGCGGGTCCCAGGAGATATTTCATTGGACCGTTATTCGAATCTGAAACTGGCCCAGAAGAAATACTTTGCACGCCGGTTTGGTCAATAATTCCCGAGTTAGAGTTGAAAAGATGTCACGTTGTACTCGCCAAACTACGCTCGAGATGATGAAAGACTTATGCGTTCGCCGCGTTGCCCTTGACCTAGACTACTTCCCGGATGTAGACAACGTCTGGGAGGGATTTGAGAAGATCTTCAAGGGCATGAGTACCCTCGAGCTATTTAAGAACCATGCGCATTATCTCACGCATATGGATCTTGCTCCTCAAAATATCTTGATTGTCGTTAAGGATAAGCAAACAGCAGATCTGTCCGTAACTTTAGACTGGGACTCTGCGATCTTCGCCCTAGTCTGGATGCATTGTGAGCTACCCAATTGGCTCTGGCTTCCTTTTGAGGACTGTCTTGACGATGAGAAATTCAATGCCGTCCCAGAAGACCCAGTGATGCCAGAGATCAAGTGCGTGTCTGAAGAAACTGCCGGTACCGTATATCTTCGCTATGCGTATGTCCAGGAGTACCATAGGGTTCGTAATGTTTTCTTCTTGCCGTGACCGGTATCCATAGGAATGAAGAAGATACCGATGCGGAGCGAGTTGCCCGGAAGTGGAATGATCTGCATCCTGAATACCGGGTCAGCTTCCCTGTGATCCAGAGTCGTATATATAGTCGGACGACCCGGACTCCAATGGTTCCGAGGATGTTGGTGGAAACGAGAGATATGAGGACAATTGAGATTATGGGCATACCGAGGACGGGAATGCGTGTAATAATGGAGTATAATCAAAAGTGAGAAACTCACAGTGCTTCACAAGAGAATGCAAATCAAAAGTTTCGACGAATTAATGGGGGCCACTATTATCTCATCGCAAATTTATGAGCCTCGTGAGACGGAAGATTTTTCAAGTAGATACATAACAAACACACAAGTGATATGAATTGGTATTTAACGTGTAATCATGCTTGGCTCCCAGAAGACACCACACGTGGCCAACACACCCGAACCGGATCTTTCCACCATGCGACGAAATTCTTCCATTCCTCTTTGTTCATTACATACCACAACCATCCTAATTCCCATTTGAAGAGCCACTATGGCCTCTCGGCGTCTGGCGGCTCTTCGACCTTGTGCCATGTCCAGATATCGATGTGGACGCTAGTCCTACCAGACAGACGGTCGAGGACTGCCGCAATTGCCGCAAGAGCGACTCCTACGCATTGGCCCCATTGACCAACATTCCGGGGACCTTCTTGTTCAATGAATACGGAAGATCGAAACACTATCTCGGCCTGGACAATGCTCCACACAAAGATACCAGGAAATGAGAAAAGTGCGAGGGTAGTGAAGACGTAGCAAAATGTTGCGATCGCTTTCGCGCCTCTAACGCGGATGTTAATTATGTTCGGCGTTTCTTTGTTATTTACGTGGGCATCTACGGTCCGAGATTTTTTTTTGGAGGGTCCTTTGTTCTTCGTGGACCGCGGTCGGTTGGTGATGTAGTCCCCTGCAACGTTCTTCTTGACAATGGCCCGGAATATTTCGTCGCGAATATCCCGTGGGGAAAAAATCCAGTTTACGAATGCGAGCAACCACGCGACCAGGAAAAGAATCGATTTCGGATTAAACGAATTGTCTGCATGGTACCCACGGGAGGGTAGTTTGGCTGTGACGTTGACCGCAGCCTCGAGGAACTCATTGATGGAGACGGAAGCGTTGGCCGGCATAGGAAGCGACCTTTTTGTGTTCTGGATTGGCATCCTTTCCTCTGTCGGTCCACGG
The DNA here is from genome assembly GCA_002105025.1 of Clohesyomyces aquaticus. Lineage (NCBI taxonomy): Eukaryota > Fungi > Ascomycota > Dothideomycetes > Pleosporales > Lindgomycetaceae > Clohesyomyces > Clohesyomyces aquaticus. Next base: position 15,634 of record MCFA01000325.1, read on the forward strand.
AATTTGGAAGCCGGCATGACGGCGCTGCATGTGTCAATGCAATTGCCTGCTGAGCTGCACACCTCGACTGCTCTTACGCCAACGTGTCCAACAGGACGTAATACGTTTGGTACGTTCCACTTGCTTACGGTCACGTGTTCCGTACGTACGTAACTGATTTTTGAACTGTTACGGTACGTTTATAAGGCCCAAACGTAGTACCGTATTACGGTTGGTATAGAAGGTTTTAGTGTTTTGCTAAGAGGTTAGCCAAGGTGAGGTGGTAGTAGTAGGGAGGATAGCTCCTGTAGTGCAACTGTTAGTGTATGCTGTACAACGAGCAGAGTTTTCTTAATCGCCCACCATAACAGAGAGGTGTTTTTCTCTAAGTATTCCCTTATAAACTAACATCTCTATCCTATCTCTTTTAATTGCTATTGTCTATCTCATTAATATAAGTCTCTAAAACTTCCTACAAGTTAGCCACGCGCGCCGTACAAACAACCAAGCTGTTGCCTCCTTGTCGTCGTCATCAACCCCCACCTACTACCACGTAGGTTCTTAGAGGTTCAAAAAATCGCGATCGTCGTTAACCTTGTCGTCTTGAGCGAGCTCGCCGCCCAGAGATGTACAATCCTAGGAGTTCCCCAAGGACTCTTAACTTAATAGCGGCCAAAAGTTCCTAATTAAGTAGGACAATATAACTATTAATAGGAAGAAGCTAAAGGCTAAGAAGCTTAGTTACTAAGTAAGGCACCTTAGCGCTCTTTAAGGAGGACGTAAGCCGTTAGACATATAGCTCCACAGAGCTAATTTACAGTATATAGATAAGGACAGCTAGACAGTAAAGGTATGGCTCTGCAAGCTCTGCCACACGCGAGGGCTTTAAGAAGCTGCTAAATACGTTAACAGCTACGCCTATATCGTTAGCTATCTCTATAAAGATTACTATATATCTTATTAATCTGCTAGTCTTATACTACGTAGTTATAACTATCCTTTACCTACGCCTTTAGCTCTATTAGTTTAAGGATTACTAGCGTAAACATAAGCTCTAGCATAAGAAGGCTAAGTCCTCTATAAAGGAAATCTTCTAGCGCTACGTTAACGTGGAGGAGCAAGCAGAGACTAAGCCCACAGAGATCCCCTAGCAAAAACTTCCTGCCTCTAGGGGCCTCCTTAAGGAGACTCTTAGTGTTAACCCTACCTACTTTACTAGCCAAAAAACGTACAAGCAGGCGCGAAAAACAACAGAGTTATAACAGTACTACAACAGCCTATTTAACAACCTTAGAGAGGCAAAGGACGACAGTCCTTTATATAGAGACCCTCTCACTTAGTAGCTTAAGGTTAGTCATAATACCTACCTAACTCTGTTTAAAATTGCCCTTAATTTCCTCTCTATCCCAAGCACTAGCTGCGACTGCGAGCGAGCCTTTAGCAGAGGCAGGAGGACTGTTATAATTAATAGGAACCTTCTTAGTAGAGCAACAATTAAGGCGCTTCAACTACAGAAGAACTAGCTCTGTTAACGAGCAGTTTATAGTAAGCTAAACAATCTAGCAGACTATATATAAGGTCAAAAAGGTTAAAAAGCAACCGTTACGGCGTAACGTTTGCTCGAACGTACGTACCGTAATAGGGATCCAACCGTAACGGTTGTACAACCGTAAGTCAACTCCTAGTCAGGTCAACCGTACGTACGTAACTGAAATCTGAGACGTAACGCTGACAAAGATAGTAGTACAGTAAACGTTACTTCCGGTTGGACACGTTGTCTTACGCCGTAGAAATGTGAATAAAAAGTGTTGTCACGGATCATAACGACGACGAATGCGGTCAATGTAATTCCTGCCCAAAGCGCGAGAGCGGGTGCGACGTTGATCTTGAAGATATGTGGTGCGAATCGTGCGAAAAGGAATGTCATGAAAAGACTAATGCCCAGGAGTTTCCCGACCATGACAAAATCCGCATCGGAGCCCAAGGCGGGGTCTACGGCCAGAGCGAAACCATAGATGGCGGTGGTCACGGTGTAAGTGACGATATATGCGGTGCCGACGGCCGTCAGCCACTCGTGGAAGCGAAAACAGAATATGCATATGGCGACGATGTAGATGGTGAGCCGTTGGGTTTGGCAGAACATCCCGCTAATCGCATATCCGCAACGTACAGTCCATGCCGTGAGTTGTCCGTCAGGGGTTGCATGCGTGATGTGGGCTGGAGCAGGTCGGACTGGCAGAGATGTTGGGGCGGCATGACCACCGTGGACCAAGACCGAAAACAGAAGAACGGTGAGCAATAGATTTCGCAGCATTATTTAGCAAGATAATCATTGTATTTTCGGTCGGGCGACATTTCGCAAGAGATGTCTTATATGGAATTAAGATCCTCGATGGTGGTGGCTCAGCAGAAATGCCTCATAGCCTCGCCAGCCACCGAATACGAGATCGCCTGAGGGCAGACAAGACTGTGACTCAAACGCACGCAATCGGCGTCGCGCATTCGACATTAGCATGATGATTGTTGAAGAAATCATCTCAGAGAAGGAGCCAATCATTCTAATCGTTCGCCTAAACGTTGGCACTCGGGAGACCATGTCCGATTCAAATCCATAGACTGAGTACTGATGAGGCTGAACCCAGCCTTAGCCTATTTTGGCCGAATGGGTCTCGGTTAAGTGAATGTGGCTTGATCACATGTCCTGCTGTGAAGTGTGGCGAAGACAGATTATCATTGGGGCTGTGCACTCTTCATTCGCAAGCTCTAAACATATAGATTCACGATTGGACAGGTAAAGTCAGGTACCTAGGTATTTGTTATGAGTGCTCGAATTGGCTGTGTTCCCAGCACATATGGAGACACGCTAATGTCAGCGCTCTATCGCCGCAAAGCTGTTGTGAGGAGGAAGCATGTCCTCGGGTCTCGAGTCCCAGTCTATGGAAGTCCGCACCCTATCCGCCACCGGGGCATGTTGAGGCACTGAAGGACCGAATTTGGATATTCCAGACCCTTTCTCCTTCGGATTTTCTTTCCCATCCCCCACCCCCCCTCCTTCTCCTTCTGAGCGTTAAACGCTGCCATTCGCTGACATGAGGTACATCTGGTCTGATTCTTTAGATGATAATGCTTCACGCATCCGTTGACACAAGGTACTTCGTGTTTCTTGCAATAAGCGGCCTTGCCAGCAACCATGTCCGGTCTACGGCCTCCCGGGGAGATGTCGCCAACCCAACACGATCGGCCAACGCAGTGGTGTTTCGTGGATTTTGATGCCATTGCTGTTATTCGACTGGGGTGGCGAGAGGGTGATATCGGTATTCTGGGCAGGGACGAAGTGTCATGGGAACATTTAAATAATGTTACGGTCCAGGTTTCACCATAGTTAGCTCCATGGCAGACTCAGGGGTATATAGTTAGCTTTCGCTCGTTACTTCACAATCAACGCAGTTTCCCTCCTATTTCCTCAGAGCCAGCCTGCTCTGACAAATTATTTTAACGCAATATGTCCTAACGTCGAATGTGATGATGGGTCTTGCCTCTCTGATGGTAACAGGGGCATTGCCGGGCTACATGCTCTTATCCGGTCCTGGTGCAAGAAGGGAGAGCTGAAGGTTGGGCAGCGACCTACTCCCCCTCCCCAGCCAATCAGGGCACGCCAAGGCTAATACGAGCAGTTACGTCGTAACTTTTGGCGAACTGTCCGCAAGTAGCAAGCTCCTTCCCTAATACAGTAGGTAACTGTTAGCAAGCTCAGGAGTTACGGGCTTGATTTGGACGAGCCGTACCGTATTACGGACTGTTTGGAGCACTGAGATCAGCGTCGTCTTGCCAGTGAAGATGTGTAAGGAGAAGATGTGTAAGGAAAAGATACGGATCGCAGTTGGAAGTGTACGAGGGTCAACGCATCCTAGAAGCATCATTTGCTGTATGAATGTGCAGGTGTACGATGCCAAACCGTTGGAGTGACTCATGCCAGCCGGTCCAGTGTATCCCTATGTCCATAGCCCGGTGAACTAATACGGATACACAAAGTATTGACCCGGGCGAAGAGGAAGGCTGGATGACGGGCTCGTATGCAGGAGCACAGATTGTACCTGAACGCATTGAAAAAGGGAAATATGTTCGAAATTGGAAGTGTTATCGCTAGTTCCTTTGGCAAGGGTAGGTCCAGCACATGCGGCTACACACGTGTGGGTCCGCACCTGTGTTTATGTGCTTGGACTAAGCAGCTCCGTTACCAGCAGCAATCTTGCAGCGACCACATGGCTCGTTCTTCAGATGAATGGTGTCATGTGCCCGGCAATAATCCTGATGTACCGTGCAATAGACCTTCTTGCCTTGCTCCGCCCGCCGACAGTTAGAGGCAGGGATATCACCTACCTTGCGCTTAGCGCCCGGACAATGGTGTGGCTTGGTAGACTTCGGCATGGTCGTTTGGAGAAGGTCGCAAGACGGAAGAATGTAAGCTGTATCTCTGCGGGATCTGGAAAGCTTGGTACGGTTGGTTACACTCGTGAAGTTGTCGTTGCCTAAACGGGGCCGACTTATAAGAGGTACCTGCTACATTGTCGTCTCTTAAAGTGATAAAAAGACTTTCCTGGAACTGATCTTTGTGACAGAATATCGTTAACTATGATTGACTCCAGGAGCACTTTTCGATGCACTCACACCTCCTGAGAAACAAAGAAGGGACGGCTCGATTGAGGTGACTTATATATAGAAATGGAATGACTGAAGCTGTGATATGTGTCTGAGTCGACAAACATGTCTGTTCATATATCCATTGAATGAGTTCATAATCCAAACAAGAGACACAAACAGACGACGAAATACTTAGTTAAGGAGCAATTGCGAAACTCGGCTAAGGAGCGGTTTGTCAGTATCATACGAGGTACCCACAAAGCCTGGAGTGAAAGCTGGCGCATGATCCCCTGGGGTTCGGGTGGGGTGGGGTTAACTTGTCAGGCCACGTGCTAGACAAACTTGCGTGAATAATGCGGCTGAGTTATGGCCACGTGATTAGCGTTTCCAATAGTACGTAACGTTTACTGTACTACCACCTTTGTCAGCGTTACGTCTTAGATTTTGGTTACGTACGTACGTTTGACCTGACTAGGAGCTGACTTACAGTTACACAAGCGTAACGGTTAAAGCTCTGCTACGTTACGTACGTTTAAGTAAACGTTACGCTGTAACGTTTAGTTTTTAACCTTTTTAATTACGTATATAGTGTTGGGTAAAGGGGTGGAGTTGGTAGGTGCGACCCGTAGTCGGAAGGAAACACACTCTAGAGGAGGTGGTGCAGTATTAGGACGAGTAATTATTATATGAGAAGTGTAGTGTACATAGAAAATAGGTAATTTGTTGTCCGTCCCTCCTGGGGTTGCTCGTTTTTCGTCCCTCCTGGGGTTGCTGGTTGATGGTCCCTCCTGGGGTTGCTAGTTGATGGTCCCTCCTGGGGTTGCTGGTTTTTCGTGTTGGTCTGTTGTTGAAAGGGAATGTTCTGTGTCCCACCCTTCTCCTCTTCGGCTAACTGCGTTACTCAGCTCCCCAGCCACCTAATTGTCTCTGAGGCGCCAGTGGCTGCGCACCTCCCTAACGGCTGTCGCCTGAGCCCCTGATGCTATAGCTGCGTGCTGAGACGGCAAGTGGCTGTCAATCGCCGTTAACCGCCGTCCCCTATACCTCTCACTAATCTGACACTAGCTCTATACTACCTTGAATTAGATTTCCTAAACGTCTAGCCTCTTACACTACAATAGTCTGCTAGATTGTTTAGCTTACTATAAACTGCTTATTAACGGAGCTAGTTCTTCTATAGTTAAAGCGCTATGATTGTTGCTCTGCTAAGCAAATTTCTATTAATTAAAACAGTTTTCTGCCTCTACTAAAAGCTCTCTCGCAGTTGTAGCTAGTGCTTTATATAGAGAGGAAATCTAGTTTAATTTTAAACAGAGTAGGGTAGGTATTATAACTAACCTTAAGCTACTAAGTAAGAGGGTCTCTCTATAAAGGACTGTCGTCTTTTGCCTCTCTAAGGTTGTTAAACAAGCTGTCGTAGTACTGTTATAACTCTGTTTTTTTTTGCCTATTTATACGTTTTTAGCTAGTAAAGAAAGTAGAGTTAACACTAAGAGTCTCCTTAAGGAGGCCCCTAGAGACAAGAAGTTTTTGCTAGGGGATCTCTATTAGCTTAGGTTCTGCTTGCTCCTCTGCGTTAACGTAGCGCTAGAAGATCTCCTTTATAGAGGACTTAGCCTTCCTATGCTAGAGGTTATGTTTACGCTAGTATTATTTAAACAAGTAAAGCTAAAGGCGCAGGTAAAGGATAGTTATAACCACGTAGTATAAGACTAGTAGATTAAGAATTAGCTTCTCCTAGTACGTAGTGCTCTATTAGTTATATCTATATAGTAATTCTTCTAGAGATAAGCAATAATATAGCTATACCCGTTAACAAATTTGCTAGCTTCTTAAAGCCCTCTAGTGTAGCAGAGCTTATAGAGCTATACCTTTACCTTCTAGCCCTTATTATCTATGTACTATAACTTAGCTCTATAGAGCTAAATAGCTAACAGCTTATAACCCCCTTAAAGAGAGCTAAGGTGCTTTACTTAGTAGCTAAGCTACGTAGCCTTTAGCTTCTTTTTATTTATAAATATATTGTCCTACTTAATTAGAAACTTCTGCCTAGCGTTAAGTTAAGAGTCCTTAGGGAACTTAGTTAATTAGACATCTAGGGGCCCTAGTAAACCTTCCTAAGACGACGAGGTTAACAACAATCATAATTTTTTAAGCCTCTAAGAGCCCACGTAGTAGTAATAGGGGGTTAACAATAATAACAACAACAAGGCAATAGCTTAGTTGTTAGTACAGCGTAAGCAGCTAGCTTAAAGGAAGTTTTAGAAACTTATATTAGTAAGATAGCTAATAGGAATTAAAAGAGATAGAATTAAGATGTTATTTTATAAGGGAATACTTAGGGAAAACATCTCTCTGTTAGGTAATTAAGAAAACTCTGTTCGTTATACAGCATACACTAACAGTTACACTATAGGAGCTATCTACCTCCTCCCTCCTACCTCACCTTAGCTAACCTCCCTACAAAACAGTAAAAAAGTCTATACAAACGTAATACGTTAATACGTTTGAGCTTTATAAACGTAACGTAACAGTTTAAAAAACAGTTCCCTACGTACAGCTCACATGACCGTAATGAAGTGGAACGTATCAAACGTAATACGTACTGTTGGAAACGCTGCTCGTGATTGGTAGCCGTTTGTCCTTTCAAGGTTGCTCGTACACAGTGTCTTTCACAATCACTTTGCGCACGGACATTGTTCGCGCACTGCCACTCGTACGTAGCTCCGTTTGATTCATAACCGCCTCCGACCAGGAATTATCCTCTACACCGCGCACCTTCCGTTTCCCCCCCGCAGCAGCAGCAACCAACCCCCACCAACAACAACGCAGACATCATGAGTACACGGAGCTCCCCTTTCACCGAGATCGCCGAGTTCGGCGGAAAACTTCAACCACTGCCCTCGCCCCGCAAAATCCGCCGAATGGAGCTCGCGGCCGAAGCATCAGAGCTGGAGCAAGAAGCCGATACGGTGGACATTGAAGTCGATAACGGCGCCGACTTGGATGCCGCATCAATCGCCTCGCAGACTTCAACCGAGATGTACGGGCAGGAACCGTGGGAGACATTCCAGCATAAAGTTTCCGAGTTCTGTGCCACCCTGTTTCCCGATGTCTCGGCTTCTATGATTGCGATTGAGAGTTTGCGTGGTGGAGGATTCAATCGCATTACAGCCGTCACTGTCAAAACCCCGGAGCCAAAGAAATGGACGCTCGGCTGGCTGGCGTCTTGTTTCCAGGTGTTATTCATCGCACCGGCAAAACTAGGCGATGAAGTGAAGAAGTACATTCTGCGGATTCCGCGTTGGGGCTCGGAAGGCATTGCATACGACGTCGCGGCTCTCGCATTTGCCAGCAAAGCCGTCGACTACCCCGTTCCTGAAGTCGTAACTTGGGAGTTGTCTGAAAAGAACGTCCTGGGTTCGGGGTACATGCTCCAACGCCGGATCCTGGGCGAGAATCTCGACGACCTGTGGCTACAGTTGAACTTCGAGCAGCGTAAGTGTGCAGCGCGACAGTTTGTCGCCTTGATGGTCCACCTTCACAGCATCACAAACCCCGCCTGCGGTATCATTTCACCTACCGACATGCCGACGCAAAATCCCGCCAGCGGTCGTCTATGGTTCAAGCTGGAGACGTTCGAAGTCCCTTGTCGAGATACGTCGGAGGAGTTCTACCAACTGCCACGCGCATCTCCCGCGGGAGCGCAATCCACGCTGGACTGGATGTTGGAACAGTGTGCGCGATGGAAAGCATACGAAATCACGGCATTCCGCCGCGCCTGGGAAGTCTGGGATGATCTTGTCCTCGTCGCCAAGCATATGGATGCCCTTGGCTTCCTTCCTTCGACCGATGGGTTCCACCTCTGCCATTTGGACCTCCAGCCTCGGAACGTCATGTTTCGTGTTAACTCTCCAACGACTGTGGAGATGACTGGTGTCCTGGACTGGGACTCTGCCATTTTCGCCCCGAAATTTGTGTCCAGTCGCGCTCCGTTCTGGCTCTGGGTTCCTGAGTCAGAACTCGAAGATGGCGATGAAACTCAAGCACTTCGAGTCCCAGAGAATGAAGAGGGGATCGAGTTCAAGAGGATCTTTGAGGTGGGTGTGGATGAAGAGTTTCTGAACTATGCGTATGCGCCGGAGTATGTCCTTGCGAGGACTATGTTCAGGATTCTGAAAGATGGGCTTGGGTCAAACGAGTCGGTGGCGCAGGCGATGGAGATTGTGAAGGAGTGGAAGCAGTTACATCTTGATGCGAGAGATGAAAACGTTTAATGATGATGGGTCTGAGCATGTAAGCACTTCTATTGCACTCTCCTAAGGGGACATCGAGACCCCTGTCGGCTGTCCCGTCGTTCCCGCCAAGTGGATTTGAAAGGCCCGAATATCGTATACACAGGAGGTGAAACACGATCTAGATTGTGGCTTCAGTGGCGTTTAGAAGATACCCGAGGAGAAAAGTCCCAAGGGGAATTTGAGTTCGAAACACAAAAAATAATTGACCCCGATCAACTTACACAACCTCCATCGTAGTCGCAACCCCCTATGATGAAAGCTCATGCTAGATACAGATCATGAACGGGAATGTACAACAGAGGGCTGTTGCAAACATTATGCAAATGTTTCCTCCCGCTTAGTAGTTATCGCATTGAGCTCTTTATCGTGTCAGCTATTGAATATGGATGACTTCGTTGTGAGAGAGAAGGGGAGAGAGGATGCTCCTGGGTACGTGAACAGGAATCAAAGCCGCTACGGTGCAGATGTGTCCGAGATGCCGACATAGATAAGTCATATCTGATCGATAAGCGAAGAAGGAATTTCAATCTTGGAATGAGCACCGTCCGTGCTCTAATGGTCAGTAGTGAATAAATTCCATGCTGCCAATGCGAAGCTTCTCAGCTTCGGATATCATATATAAATCCAGTAAACTTCTGTCAAGAGAATGGTTTTCTTTGCTTGCACCCCATACTTTGCTATCGCGGTGATACGATATGGCAACGCTTCTGAATCAGCTACGAATGTCCGGAATTGTGATTGCGATTTGAAATTGCACGGCTTCAAGATCTATCCGCACACCTGACTGGCAACGCAGAGCAGAAGATAATTTCTAAAGTGAACATGGACACCCTGAGTGGTCACACCCGTGGAATTAAAACCAACTTGTCTCATTCAGTACCGCATGAGAATAAGATAATTACAGCCGTCCAGTTAACTTACTAGAGGAGCTTGTCCAACCTAAACCCAGACCCAGTTGATAGTAATGAAACCTTCAGTTCAACCGTATAGTAAATTAAATGACACACAAGGCCCCGTTGTAACCAGACCAATGTCATCAAGGAAGTCTCTTAGCCAACAAGGCAGAAGAATCCCGGGATCCAACCATGTAAATCCAAAAAGAATTAGCTGCACACTCCGTCCAAAGTTTCCCTAAGAAGGAGACTCTGATAGCAAGGGAGTTAGCGTCCATCGCCGTCGTTCTCTCCCTCCGTGGCTTAGAATGTCATGGCCCCAAAGGGTTTCAAATCGTTCTCATTCAGATTTTTCGTTCTCCTGCGCCCCTGATTCCAAAGTGTCCCGTTCACGGCATTCGTCCACACCCAACCATCACACAGCACAAGGATGTCTTCGTCGCCGTAATACGAGGTCGGCACGTCCAGTTCGTGTATCTTAACTCTGTCATCAGAAGTCCAGCTCCTGGTACCCAGGGGCGTGTGATGATTTGGATAGATGTCGACCAACGAAACGTCCAGAAGCGTTCCGGTAAATTCTGTGAACATCCGTTCGATGTCTGAAGCCTGCAGTGCATCCGGTCGAATAAACGCCAAGGTTTCCAAGGACGGAATCTGCAAGCAGAATCCTCTCATTGTCTTGGTCATCTCGTTTCTCATTGCCTTTGTCCTGGATATTTCGTTGGTCGTAATAGCCAGGCGCTTCAGGTTCGGGGGGGATTAGGGAAATAGTCAGATGTGTCGAAGGAGCAAATCAGCTCTTCCAACTTGGTCATGGTCTCGAAGATCCGGTTACTGGCCACATGTGGCTTGATTTTGGCCGCCTCAGAGCTCGTCGAGTATACTGGAGAGAGGTCCAGGGCAAGGCGCTTCAAAGTCGGTCCGACGATGTTACAGAGATCGACGATCTGTGAAAGCCGGATCAATGGCGCACCGGGCGTCTGCTCGGGGGAGATAAAAAGAGATGTGATGTGGACAAGAATGTTGGCAGCCTTGAATGCATCCTCGTTCTTGATAGGTTGGAAATATTCAAGAGAGTTGGGGTGCCGTGCTCCCAGGTCCAACCCCAGCGTTCGTCGAAAGCAACTGAGGTTGGCTGATGTGTTCAAATACAGACAATGACTGTAAAGATACTGAGAGGCTGCAGGATACAGGCCCTAAGAGACTGTCGTCAAAGCGCGCAGCGCTTTTGTGGTTGAGTCGGAAGGCTCGTGTGCAATCGGTCGGCGCCTATCCCGCCTTCCGACGAGCTGATCGAGAACTTCGATGAACAGCTCGAGAGGCAGGGCATTAAAGGCCGTTTGTGACTGTTCGGTAACCTGCATGGTGAGCTAGGGTGGAGTTGACGCTTGCGTATTGTTGGTGGAGGGTGTAAAGCCGTGGAGGGGTAGCTGCAGGTGCAGAGAATGAGACGCCAAGACACAACCACACTAGGGGTTCACGTGATATTGAAGCAGTCGATATGGTACGACCTGTTGGCCAGCTTGCCTGCCGACATGAAAGAACGAACTCAGCGTGGTCTAGCCAGTCTCCGAACCGGGGAAGGATGAGCTTGTATATCATAGCGCGAACATCGCAGTTTAGTATGTTGAAGAATGGGCTATTGGCGGACCCGGTGGTGGGTAAAGCCATGATCGGGGCGCCTAAGCTGGCGGATCAAGGAAATTTCTCTGGTTTCCTCCTTTTAGCTCGAGGGTTGTCCTCCCTTCGCTGGACGGAAGGCCCTTCGGGAATGACGGGCTGCAGGCGTCCGCGAGATGGTTGTATTCTGTACCAAGGAGGAAAGACGGGGGGCGAGAGGGGGGCGGGATTTACGTACTTCGCCCTGGTCTTCATGTCAAGAGATAGAGAGAGATTCACGTAATGCGGAAAGCGTCACAAGATAGCCTCATACTCACTACGTTGTTGGCCAACATCGCTTCCGTATTCCTCTTGTATCGCTTCCGTATTCCTCTTGTATCGCTTCCGTATTCCGGCTTGTATCGCTTCCGTATTTCTCTTGTATCGCTTTCATCACTAATGTGTAAAGGCCAATACCTCGCAAAACCCAAAACAAACTTAGGAAATAAGTGATCAGTGACGCAAAAAGGGCATGAAGTGGTCCTCCTCCCAGCCCATGCTACCGTCGGTGAACACCTGCTCGGGTGCTGTTGTAAATGGCAGGGATCGAAGAACGACCGATTCCATAATTATGTGTTTACGTCGAGATTTCTCCTTTATCGCTCCAGTATGTTTCATGATCGTCGCAAATAGTGTTTGTGTCGGTTGGCTCACTCCTCTAGATGGCTACGCATCTGGTAGTGGGTCCCTTCTCTGCGTGGCTACGCACGCGGTAGGTAGTGGGCAGCCGTACGCTAAGCGTACGGCCCGCAATGGGGGTGAGCAGGTAAAGATCTTCTTGTGGTTAACTACTGCCCTCTCTCTTCGTACGAAGAAAGAGGGTTGTTAAGTACATGTAGCCCCTAACGCACAGGCCAGCTAGCTAACTGTTTCAGGCAACTTAATTCAGCCGTACCCACGTACGGACAGTTTGAGACTTTTTTCAAATAGAATCATGAATGCAATTGTTAGATTGCGTCTCGCTTCCCTGGTCTTCCACCTCTCCTAAACATGTAGTTTTACCTTAGGACTAGGCCCAAATCAAAATTTAACGAGCTTTTCACAGCTTGAATCACACCGAATTTCTGAATCCCTTCTTCTTGGACAGCTATATAGCATGACATATAACTAGATACTGAGTAATAAGATTTTCATGAAAATTAGATACACTGAATCTTTCTTACTTGGTTGCATTGAGATCGATAGACGTATGCCATGGGGCTAATCTCTCTTTTGTGTAACCAAGGGAATCGGGTCATAAGGATACAAACTCATATAATCAAACTTCCATAAACCTCCCGGATCTCGACGTGCAGGACTATTCCGGAACACATTTCAAGGGTCCTGCTGGGATAACTGATTTCAATACATCTTTCGGGCTTTACATCTTCGCCACCTCCTTCCGAGGCATTTATTCATCTGTCTTCCAAAATTCTTCTGCCAAAATTTACCTAGCACTGCTCATCTCATCAGCATGTCTCTCCACGTCTTATTAATCATCATAATCCTCTGACACATGCTCATCCTTCTCATCCTCACGCTCCTAATCTACCTCTCTACCAGGTTTGTGAGGCACCACCGGGTTTCCAATGCCCACGCTGTGACATGCCGAGGACGTCGTCAAACCCGGACCTGATCTGAGCACCCGCCGTAACAAGTAGATCTGTATGATAGGTTCCGGAAATAAATCGCCCATGTTCTCGTCCGTGGGCAAGGTCCATCTTGACTCGCTCTCTCATCCCTGCACCATGATAGCAGTATCATCACATTGGAGGCTGAACGTGCTAGGCCATGTCGAACTATCGCCTGCGTGCGTCGAGCAATCCTCGCCGTAAATCTTGGACTTCACGTCTTCGAGATACGTATGGGGCTTCCCGGTGAATTTCATGACATTGGGGTCTTTATTCAGTTGGACGTAGTCTGGATAGCGATTCAGGGCGAAGACGAGACGCTTTGTACGAGTTGGGAGAAGAGAAACGTCTGAACTTTCGGCCTCCATGACTAGCATTCGAGCTTGATCCGCGTAGTATCCTTGTCGAGTCCTGCGGGGGTAAATCCTAATGTTAATATTCCTGGACGGTTGATTGGCCGCTGGGGTGCTAGGCAACTCAGCCTGCGGAATGGGCATTCTATTGACTACGGCCTGAAAGGTCTAGACGACTGGTTGATTCCAATTTGGGAAGGGGCCGGGGTTGCGTCTTTGTGTGGATCCATGTACGGCGCCATAGTGTGGATACATATCGCGCTAAGAGCGTTTCTGATCCTGCCAGAGACCTTGGCCAATTTGCGACGCCAGGAGTCGTATTCATCAGAGGCGTGGAAGTCGTCCACACTCATCTAGCGGATCTAATCTGTTGTGGTCGTCGCGGGCTCCATTTCTTTCCCAAGCAGAATTAAGATCTGGCAAAACCAGATGCTAAATAGAGGCTGGAATTGGGTAATTCGCTTGTCAATTCGAATCGTTGGGCTAGTCCGCAAAGATCCTGGACCATCATGCTCTAAGATATCACAAGTTGTATTCAGCGTGATCTGCTGGAGCTCCGCAAAGCTCATCCTCGCATATATACCCTTCACCAACGTGACCTTAAACCCAGCATCCTTCTCATAACCATCCAGGAGCCCCTCAAGGTACTTCTTGAGACGAAGTGCGGCAATCTCCCCGACCTCAAAGTAAGTCTGGTGACACGAGAGTAGGAATCTGATTATTTCTGTCCAATTTGCGAAAGGAAAGAAATTTAGGTGCTTGTATATGGCCGATCGGGCGTCGTAGTTGAGTTTCTGAAAGGAGTCGCTGGTTTCTGAACCTAGACCAGGGCGCTGAATCTTGAGGTGATGCGGCGTCCTTCATGGTTTGGTCGGTGCGGAATTCCATCGCAGCTGTAGGAGAAGAAGTGCTTTGGGTGGAAATGTTGTGGCGTCATGGGTGCTTAGCAGGCTGTAATGTCTAGCTATTTTATAGGATCCAGGTCCTGACCGAGGGGGAAGGCACCTCCGGAGCAATTAGTCAGTCTTTGCTCCGTTTACCGTGAAAGCACTTCCATATAGATCACCGAGGCTGTACTGATTTCACAAATCGGTCCGCTGTTTCACGTAATACAGTGATAATGTAAGGTGCCGGACCGCAGAAACGTTGCCGAGATAGGTGCGTCAATTGTTTTTCATTTGCAATGATTGTCGCCCCCTGCTGAGAGTGCATAGAAGAGGAAGAAATACCTGTTACTACCATTTCGGAACAGTGTCGTGTCGAAGCCGAGCCTTGCTTCTTGCGAATCTCAATTCGAATATACCCACAGGAAACCTTGTGCGGGATACGAACTAACTTCACTGACCACATCATAGACCTTGTAACTCGCCGATCTGGAGGGTCATATCTTGGGAACCTGTTAGGATACTCTGGAAACAGTATACCCAAAGCTCTCTCCTTTCCAAATACCCCATCGCGTCGCACCCCCCAAGCCCATTTCGCCACCGCGTCTTTTGTTGTACGAAGTCTCATACAGGACCGGCCAGGTTACCGGAGCACAACGCTCGGGGCGGCGTCGCAGCAGCATGTTGCTGTAGAAAGGAGGATATGTGTCATTTGACTCGACACGCTCATTGGCCTCCTGTGGATCCGGCGATCCAAAGCTCCAAACAATCCGGATGGAATCTGTTACGGCCCAGGTTTCAGCAGGTTTCACCATAGTTAGCTCCTTGGCTGGTTCGGGAGTATATGGTTAGCTTTCTCTCGTTACTTCGCAATCAACGCAGTTTCCCTCCATTTACTCAGAGACAGTTTGCTCTGACAGAATTGACCAGTACGCGAGAAAGGCTATTCTCGTTGTTCAAGGCTTCCCGTGCCTGGGTCGTAAGGGTGTCCACCCGCACATTGCACCCCTATTAGTAAAGTCTTGGTACGGTACCATGATGCGGACCGCAAAATCTTTCAGACACTGCCACGGGATGCGGCCAAACCGCCAAAATCAGTCATTAGACTCGCCAAAGTTGATGGTGAGCTCTTCAAGCCGTAGACATAGTAACAGTTCAAGGTCCTTCATCCAAGACCTTCCACGCCAATTGGGAGCGTTGGGTGAATATGACCTCGCTGCAACCCCCCAGATCGATAGTCCAAGCGTGACGGATCCCAGCGTAGCAATTCCGCTATAGATACCAATCGGTTTGACGAGAGTAATTCCGTACCCCGCAATGGTTTTCTCGATGTAGTCAATGAAGCGGCGAGGCGCGATATGCGACATTTCCTCGTATGGTTGCCGACAGGAGAGGAGAAGGCCCATCCAGTCGTCCAACACAGGTGGCAGGTCCATGAATTCGTAAATTATCAAACGGGACATCGTAGTTGAGATGGCCAAGGAACATGCCTTCTGTCCGCGGTTCCATGTCGAATGAGTTGGGGATGAGGAATGTAAGTCTGCAACTTTGCCGTCTGCCGCAGAGGGTAGAGTATCAACGAAGAGGTGGCGATTTACTCTGAAGTAGTAGTAGTAGCGGTATGGTAGTGGTCGTGGTAGCGGTAGTGGCAGCTCAACAAGCCAACGAGTTAACGATGGATCTTGGTACCGAGAACCGTGAATCGTGAACCAGATTTGAGCGCGCACAAGAGGTATAAAACTGTTGGAACTAGAACTATATGTGTATTTTCATCCCAGAATCATCAACTGCAAAGTGCGTAACCATGCTGAAAGTCTGCGAAAGACTGGCGAAACTGTGGAAGTGGCATAGTCCCGCTAGCCACTCCCGGCCTAGCACTCGACTGCTGCCTAGCCGCATCACACACCTCCCACCTCACCGATCCTCACCACCAACCCCATGATTTCCAAATCCATGCTCGAAAGTCTTCTCAAGAAGCAACTCACCCACATGCCCAAACCCCAACCTTTCTACACCTTCTACGAAGACGACTGGCAGTGCGGGCCCGACCCAACCACCCCCTCCTCCCTCTTCTCAACTCTGCACCTCCTTACCTGGAACATTGATTTCATGGCCAAAATGCCGCGTGAGCGTATGGCTTCCGCAATCACCCATCTATCCAGCATTGTCGAAAAGATACCAAATTCGTCACGCATTGTTATTTTCCTGCAAGAAATGCAACAGGTAGAAAGAGCCGTTTATGAAAATATTGCGTACGGGGGATCTGTGGTTACGGGAGGTGAGGCGAATGACTTGAGGCAGTTAGCAGAGACGGCGTGGATAAGAGACCGATTTTGTATGACAGATCTCGGGTTCGAGAACTGGGGCGCGAGGTACGGGACTGTGACGCTGGTGGATCGGAGACTGAACATCGTGGAGGTGTCGCGGTTGAAGTTTATTAGTGAGTATGAGCGTGATGCGTTGTTTGTTGATGTTGAGATGCCTGGAGGCGAGGGGGAGTTGCTGAGACTTTGTAATGTGCATCTTGACTCGATGAGTGGGGAGGTGCGGCCTATTCAGTGGAAAGCAGCGGCGCAGTGGCTACAGAAAGAGGATGAGAGGGTTGTGGCGAGTATTTTGGCGGGGGATTGTAATGCGACGAGGCCACGCGATAGGACGGAGCCAATGGAGAATGGGTTCAAGGATGCGTATTTGGAGTTGGGTGGGGTTGACGGAGATGAAGGGGGTGCGACTTGGGGATTCCAGAGTCCTTCGGGCGCAAGCCGCGGGGTTTCACGATTGGATAAGGTGGTGTATTGGGGTGATGTGAAGGTTACGCATTTGGAGAGGATTGGAGTGGGGGTGGAGGTGGAAGACGAGGAAGCAAAGGAACAGTTGGGAGACTGGCCTTTTGTTACGGATCATTATGGGTTGATGGCTGAATTTGAGGTTGGCGAATGGGTGTGCGCTGAATCACGCGGTATGTGGTAATTTCAACAGCCCAGACTGGAAAAACTGTATACTGACCATTACCAGCGCCAGGACTGCAAGAGAATGTCCCAGAAAGCTAAGCACCCGATCATACGGCAGTATTCTCGTCGTAAAAAAGATAGTCGGTGTACCCTTTCTGGGGTGGGTCCGCTCCGTAGAACGTATCCCGGTCGTACTGGTTCAACGACAGACCTTCACTCAACCTCTTCGGAAGATCCGGGTTTGCGATGAACCATCGGCCAAATATCACAGCATCTGCATCGTTTGATTCGATCTTGGGAGCAGCATTGTCCCTGTCGAATCCACCGGCAGCGAGAAACTTCACTCCTCCCTTTTCGAGGATGCTCCTGAATGTGACGAGCGAGTTAGTCTTCGATTTGGCCGTAAACTCAGCTTCAATGGATTTCGCTGATGTGTAAGCTGATAGAGCGTCTAGCTTCGCCTGCTCGTCAAGGACCTCGTCGAAGCGCGGCTCCACCCTGGATATAGTCAGTATTTCTTCAAATATCGATTCAATGAAACTCACATATGGACATAGATTGGCCGCTCAGCTTCCGGAGTTGTCGCAATCTTTTCGCAGAGGTACTCCCAATGTTCGTTTGGATTGCTATCCTTGGTATCCTGGAAGTAGTTGAAAGGGCTCAACCGGATTCCAACCTTCTCAGCACCGATGGCCTTGCACGTCTCGGAGATGACCTCTAGCGGGAACCTGCATCTATTCTCGATGGAGCCGCCAAACTCGTCTTCACGTTTGTTGACATTATCGTGCAGGAACTGGTCCAGCAGGTATCCATTCGCGCCATGGATTTCGACGCCATCGAAGCCGGCTTCGATGGCCCTCTTCGCCGCGGCTCCAAACTCCTTCGCTGTTGCGTGTATCTCCTCGACTGTCATCGGGCGCGGGGGGTTCTCAGCACAACTCGTCCCATCTAAGTAATTTCCACCCATGGGAACATTGCTCGCACTCCAGGGCTGCTGACCTCCTCGAAAAGAAGCAGGCGACGCGCGTCCAGTATGCCAGATCTGACAGAAAATCGCTCCTCCTTTGGAATGAACGGCATCCGTCACTTTCTTCCAGCCGAGAGTTTGCGACGAGGAGAAGACACCAGGTGCTCCAGGGTAGCCGCCCGCCTAAAAAAACGGCGTCAGCAGAGCCTTCGGGGATCATGGATGGCAGATCTCACATATTTGCAGATATCGGTAGCCTCAGTCAGCTGCAGCCCGCCTTTGCTTGCTCGCTGTTTGTAATACTCGACGTTGAGATCGTTCGGGACAACTACTCCATCGCTCTCCTTGGTTCCTCGCATACGTGTCAGCGGCGCCTGGACGATCCTGTGCTCTAGTTTCAGAGAACCGAGTTTCAGTGGTTTGAAGAGGGCAGAATCTCTCAATGGCTTGAAGCCGGGTGGGGAGTCTGCTTTCGGCATTGTGGCAAGAGTTCTTCGGCCGACAGGACTCCGGAAAAGAGCGAGAGTCCGACGTGATGGTGAGCTTGAGAGTCTGCGTCTTCAGGTCAGGGTCCTCTCTTGTACCTCACCCAAATCGCGTGCCTACAATCACCACGTCGACAAGGTCCATGGTGAATTGGTGAGTGGTGTTGCATAGATGGGGGCTCTCGTCCAGCGTTCCGATGCAAGCCAACTTGCTCCGTAGTGCGCCTTTTGCACGATGCAAGAGTGGGGTTGACTGACGCTAGAGAAACTGATGATCCGCTAGGACCCAATCAACACTAAGCCTTACGTGTATCGGCGGGGATGGGATGCTGATATTGAGGGGTCATCAGCAACTGACTCAGTTCATTCTCTTCTTAGTCCTTCCGAGTCAAGCCTTGATGTGTTGAGCATTTTGTTTTCTCTTCATAGAGATCTCGTTTCGCGGTTCATAATGGCTCTTCCCACTCCTCCCAAAACGGCAGCGGACCCGCCGCGGGCCCATTCCGCTGCCGAGGCCCTCACGCCCTTCATTGAATCCACGTACACCTCTCCCGACATCATATTCTACATCAATGGACGCAGAACAATCCTAAGTAATCCAAATCCGCATTGGACGCTACTCGACTATATCCGCGCTGAGCCGAACCTCAAAGGCACGAAGTTGGGCTGCGGAGAGGGAGGATGCGGAGCGTGCACCGTTGTGCTGCAGGTTCCCGATTCACGGACCCCCGACTCTGGAAGGAGGAGGATAAAGCACTTGGCAGTAAATGCGTGTCTGTTTCCTTTGATTGGTATTGATGGAAAACATGTTATTACAGTCGAAGGCATCGGCAGCGTGGAGAAGCCGCATCCGCTTCAAGAGCGGATTGCCAAGTTGCACGGCAGCCAATGTGGGTTTTGTACACCTGGAATCGTGATGAGCTTGTACTCCCTTGTTCGGAATGCGTATGATCCCGAAGCGAAGAAGTTCAAGTTGAGTGAGAGGGATGTCGAGCTCGAGGGCCATTTGGATGGAAACTTGTGTAGGTGCACGGGCTACAAACCGATTCTCCAAGCCGCGAAGACTTTCGTTACTGAGGATCTGAAGGGTCAATTGGCGGAGGAGGAGGAAATCAAGGCCAGTGATGCAAGGTTGGGGAAAGAAGTCATCGATCTTGCGCGTAATGGTTGTGGTGGCGCGTCGAAGATATCGTGCGGACGGCCAGGTGGATGTTGTCGAGATGCGCCGTCCGATGTCAGTTCGACCGAAAGCAAGTCGCCCGCTAGCACCCCGCCCACTGAGCCCGCATCTGGGGCGGAAGATGGCACTGTTTTACCGAACATCGGCATTACGAAAAACCCTGAGCGAGCCTCCTCCATTAGCGGTAGCACATATGCACCGCCTGTCAAGAGCAAAGAGAACACATCAGCAGGCACCGAGGTAAAGACAGCAACAGCCCTCGAAGCCCCGATACTTGATTCCACAAATCGCATCCCCAATATTCAGTGCAAGGAATACGTCCCAGGAACAGAGCTCATCTTCCCCGCCGCACTCCATAGATTCGAGCCCAGGCCACTCTGCTACGGCAACGATAATAAGATTTGGTTCAGGCCTACAACACTCGACCAACTCGTCGATTTGAAAGGCGCATATCCATCGGCCAAGATAGTCGGCGGCGCAAGCGAAGTGCAGGTCGAGGTGCGCTTTAAGAATTCAGACTTCGCCGTCTCGGTGTACGTGTCCGACATTCCGGAGCTGCGAGAGACCAGACTTCCTTCTGATGCCGATCTTGAATCAGCGAAGCGGATCGTTTTCGCCGCAAACACGCCTCTTGCAGAAGTGGAAGCCATCTGCAAGGATATATATGGGAAGTTGGGGAAACGCGCTATGGTCCTTGGGGCGTTGAGGAAACAATTGAGATACTTCGCTGGTCGCCAAATTCGGAACGTGGCATCACTGGCAGGAAATATCGCCACCGCGTCACCTATTTCGGACGTGAACCCCGTGTTGCTGGCTTCCGGTGCATCGATTGTGGTTCAGAGTAAAGAGAAGGGATCTTTTGATATTCCCATGTCCGAGTTCTTCGTAGCGTATCGAACCACCAGCCTACAACCTGACAGTATCATCACGCACATCCGGATACCTCTGCCCGAATCTGGGATAAGGGAGGTACTGAAGGCTTATAAGCAAGCGAAGCGAAAGGACGACGACATCGCAATTGTGACCTCGTCTTTCAGAGTCAGGCTAGACGAGGAAGGCAACGTTCAGGATGTGTGTCTAGTATACGGAGGCCTGGCACCCACGACAAAGGAAGCTTCCAAAGCAAAGGTCGCAATGGTCGGAAAACGATGGTTTTCC
>MCFA01000326.1:0-36320 GCA_002105025.1 Clohesyomyces aquaticus
ACAAATTAAAATTTGGGGCTCTATAGCTTATTATAAAAATAAGCAAACTGGGTTAAAGAAATTAGAACCTAGAGCAAACAAAGCTATACTACTAGGTTTTGATCATAACAATAGTTATAAACTATTAGATTTAGAATTAAATAAAATAACCTATTCTAGAGATATAGTTATATTAGAAAATCAATTTTATAACTTTAAAACAAAGAAAATTGAAAACAAAAATTCTAAAGTTTCTAATTTATCTAACGTATTCCACTATCAAAACGGCTAAACCATTGAAACGGCTAAAATCTCTTAGCATCACGAACACCACGTACAAAACTCTAATTTTATTTATAACTAAATAGAGAACCTACGTACAACGTGCTTACATCTAATTCTAATGCTTCTTCTTTATCCTTTTTACACGTAAAGCGTTGTGCCTAGTCTCCCACAGTTCCCATAGCGCTGTAGAGCTAGTTAGGCTCTTTCTTAATCACTACTACTACGAGCCTTCTTAGGCTGCTGAGCTGCTATAGAAGCCTTAGCAGCTACCTGCGCTGCTGCAGTCCTATACTCCATTGTGCCACCCTTCTAGATCTGCTTCCTTTTGCGCCCTTTGCGCTTAGTTACTTCTGCTAATTGCTCTTTAAGCTCTTATACGCAGGCCTTTATAAGCACGTTTTTATGTAGCATTTCTTTAGCTCCTTTAACAAGCTTTAAAAAGCTTCTTAGGCAGTTGCTAGTAATTATATAAAGGAATTGCTTACTAGCTTTAACTATAATCTAAATTTATATAAATTGCTTAGAGTTTTTAATTGCTATAGTGTTTCTAGGAGGGGTAGTAGTAGTGGGGTACACAGCCGTACGTTAAGGCGATCAAGGACTACCTGCGCGTTAATAGGAACTAGCCTAGATGCCTAGAAGGCCTTTTTGCAGTTATTATACGTAAAGACGTCTAGAAACGCGTCTTTAAATGCTAGAAGAAAGCCTTCTTTGTTAATATAGTAGACGCGTTAGCGTGCTAAGTCTTGTACGCGCTATAAGTATTTTAGCTTTAGCAGCAAGAAGCAGACTACGTTAAGCAGCTAGAGTATATGTAATAAATAGGGCAGCATGTAGAGAGTTAGGATCTTGTTCTTAAGGCAGTAGTCCTTAAATCCTTAGTTAAGATAGCTCTTATAGCTATTAAGGATAAGCAGCCTATACAACCCTACCTAACGCGCCTTTGTATGCGCGTTAAAGTGCTTTAACTACTTAAGACTAAGCGCGTTGTTTGTCTAGCTATTCTTAGAGACTAAGAGCTTCTAGTTATATAGTATATCTGCTTCCTTATACCAAGCAGAGATGTAGACGCGTCCTTTATAGATAATAAAAGGTAGGGTCGCGTATCTAGCAGCGTAGATACTCTAAATTACTGTAACCTATTCTTAGTTGCCTAGCTGCGTAAGAGTAGGCCTTGTACGTCTCTCTAAGCCTATAACAACCTTTATAGAGCTAATTATGCCTATCTAGAAGCCTGTCTTGTTAAAGTTATAGGTATTGTTGTTATAAACGCTATACTGCGCCTTTGTGTCTCATATAAGCTTAAACCACGCGTTAATAATCTCTAGGTCTTCCTAGAGTATCCTCTAACGGTCCTTTGCTTAATTAAAAGCTATCTTAAGCTCCTCCATACGTAACACAAACCGCTGCGGCTAGTTCTTGCCTATTAGTGTCCCACCACGTATAGCTAGTAGTTTATCTGCGATATCTGCCACCTCACATAGCCAGGGCGCAAATCCTCGCGAATTAAGGTTAAGGATGTATTATATAATTGTCTGCTCTTTAGTGGCAGAAAGTTTCTAGCAATTTAGTTATGTAGTAGGTTAAAACGCGATTCTGTTAAGCTAAGCAAGGACCTGCTAATAAGGGACGTTAAAAGCTATAGCAGCTTGTTGTACGTGTTTAAATTGGCGCAGTTAGTAGGCCTAGAGCGCAAGTATAATTCTACCTTCTTGCTAAATTAGTAAAGTCTTGCGTTGTTTAGACATCGCGTCTTGTACATGGTGTTCGTGATGCCAAGAGATTTTAGCTGTTTTAATGGTTTGGCCGTTTTAATAGTGGAATACGTTAATCAAACAATACAATTAGAAACTAACAAAAAACGAAAAGTAGAATATAAAAATACTACTAATAAAAGAATTAAATATTCTAATATATTAGAAAAAGACAGCCCTACACAAGTCTTTAATTTTTCTAATAACAATACTATTGCTAGTAGTAATAGCAATGCTACTCATAGTAGGAATAGCAATACTACTCCTAGTAGTAATAGCAATACTACTTATAGTAGTAATAGCAACGCTACTCATAGTAGTAATAGCAATGTTACTCATAGTAGTAATAACAACACTATTCATAGTAGCAATAGTAGTAATAACAATATTACTAATAGTAATATTAATAATACTATTAACAATAGTACACAAAGCTCAAATACTATAGAAGACCTAGGAAGTCTAGATAAGCTATCACTAGTTATTAATGTACAAGAACCTAATAACTATTTAGAAGCAATAAATAGCTCTAAAAAAGATTATTAGTTACAAGCAATGAAAAAGGAATTAGACTAATTAAATAAGCAAAATACCTAGACCTTAACTAAAATACCTAAAAATAAATCTATTCTAAAAGGTAGATAGGTATTTAAAGAAAAAACAGATAAAAATAACAATCTAGTTAAATATAAAGCTAGATAGGTTGCTAAAGGCTATACACAAACTTATGGCGTAGACTATTTACAAACCTTTGCAAATATAATTAAAATAGGCTTAATAAGACTATTATTATTTTTTGCAGCCTCTGCAAATTTAGAAATTAAACATTTTGATTTTAAAAACGCCTTTGTAAATGCTCCTATAAATAAAGAAATCTACATAGAACAACCTATAGGCTTTAATAATAATAAAGATCAAGTTTGTAAATTAAATAAAGCCCTATATAGATTAAAACAATCTCCTAGAGCTTAGTTTTAATTTATTAATAAGAAACTAAATAAATTAGATTTTTATCCTATTAAAACAGAACAATGTATTTTTATTAATACTATATTAAATATCTATATAATTGTCTATATAGATAATTTATTAGTTATTAGAGCTAATATAGACTACATAAATCTAGTTAAAGGAAATTTATAAAAAGATCTAGAACTAGAAGATCTAGGAGATATTAAATATTTTCTAGGAATAGAAATTAATAGAAATAGAGAAAAGCGCTCTATAAGTTTAAAACAAACTAAATATATTAAAGCAATACTAAAGAGATTTAATATTATTATTATTATTTAATCTATTTACTGTCTATTTTAAGCTCTAGTAGCTTATGTAGACTTTTACTATAGGATAAAACTTATACATAGAGAAAACCTTCTATATGCTATATTTACGTTCCCCTTGCTTTTTGCCTATAAGGGTACTATGTTTTCCTTTTGTCTTAACTGCTTATGTTATTATACTTGCCCTTAGTAAGGGCTTAAGAGAGAGAGAGAGAGAGAGAGTAAGAAAATAAAAAGAGAGGAGAGGTATTTATATAAGGGGTAGTCTAGCAGTTTTTAGTAGCGTTATGCTAGCGTTGTGGTAGCGTTAGGGCAGCGTTTCTTTAAGAGTCTGTCTAGCCTAATAGTCCCTAGATCTCTTAGTATGTTATATAATTCTCTAGGGCTAAGTCCTAGGCTACTTTAAACTGTTTTAGAACTCTCTGCTTAAGTAACTACAAGGCTGTTGCCTTTGCTTATTCTAGGTAGCCTAGGGCATCCTTTAGCCTTTCGTTACGTAGGCGTAGTAGCAGCGCGCTCCTGTTATATCTTATATAGTAAAAGATCACGTGTTTAACTGTTTGTTTATGCTACCTATAGGGGCATTCTCTAGAGATCCCTAGTACCCTATAGTGCGCTAGCTAGCAATTAAGTCTAATTGCCTCTATGCAGAGCAGGAAGAGCGCTGTTAATTCTGCTTTTAAGAGGTTGTTATATAGCTGTTAGGGGCGTTTCGTCTATAGTTCTGTCTAGGTTGTTTCCTTCCTTCCCCTGCCTTTATGTTTCTAAGCCTGTTCCTATTTAAGGTCTTGTCCTGTTAGATCGCTGTGTAGGTGCCTATCTATAGTTGTCTAGTCTGTTAGCCGCGCGTTAAGTTGCCCTTAGCGCGCTAGCGTTCTGCTTAGTGTGCTCGCTATTCGCGTACCTAGGCGATAAGGTTGTCTGCTTTTGCTTTTGTTGCTTTGCTCTGCGTGGCTAGGCGTGGCGCTGTTATATTACTTCCCTATTGTCTTAGTAACCTCTATATAGTTTATATAGTTTGCTAGACGTTCTAGTCTATAGCTCTATGTTGCTTAATTGCCTGTTAGAACGCTTATGTCTTAACCTAGAGGGAGAGCAGGGCTATGCCTGCTTCCTGCTTAATAGCCGCGCTTAGGGTACCTTTATATGCTCTAGTAATCTGCCTAAGACATTTCTTCTGCGTTTTTAGAAGTAGCTCTATTATGCTTATAGCTGTTAATTCTCTATTAAGTCGCTGTCTCTATACTACGCTCTATATATTATTGCTAGTTATACTACTGCTATATAGATAAGTTTTAACTGTTACATTAACAGGCCCTACGTTAATGCTATAATACGCGCTATCGCGTTAAATAAGCTCTTGCTGTTCTATGCTGCCTTTTAGGTATGCTCCTTCTATTATAATTTTAGGTCTACCTATATGCCTAAGATCTAGATAGACTTTGTGTAGAGCTCTGCCTTGTCTCTAGCAATATAAACAGTACTCGCTAGGTCCTCGCGTTAGCCTCGCCTCCTAGTAAAGTGCATGAGCTAGTACTTGTCTAGGGCAAACTTGGCTCTATAGCGCTTTGCCTATGCTACGCACTTGTTATAGGCTATAGTAAGTCTCTAGCAGTTGTCTGCTGCTATGTTTCCCTAGGCTACTAGCGTAGTGTTGTTAACAAATCTAAATCTAAATACGTTATTACTTCCTAGTTGTTTAAATTCCTCTAGTAGCTCTATAATAAAGAAAAGGAACAGTATTAGGGACAGAGGGACCCCTATAGGATCCCTACGTTTACCTATATCCTCTAGCTTATATACCTAGCAAACATAATTTATATAGTTCGTTTGCTAAGGAAGTCCTCTATAAACTATATAGTCTATAGTAGTATGCCCTTGTTCTAGAGTACGTGTAGTAGTCTAGTGTATGCTACGTTGTTAAAGGCTCCTACAAGGTCAAGGCCTAGCATTAAAACTACGTATCTTTTCTAGGCTTTCCACGCTGTCTAGACGACGTTAGTAAGCAGCTTAACTGCGTTATTATAGACCTCTTCTTTTAGCTACCTATTTAGTTCTAGGGTAGTAGTTAGTGTTCTTCTGCTGCCTTGCTAGGCGCTCTGCTATAATAGTTTTAACTAGCTTAGCAATTATGTTCTCTAGCGCTATAGGGCAATAGGCGTTAACTAGGGTGTAGTCTTTCTTTCCTAGTTTACGTAGTGCTACTATAATAGTGTCTTTAAGTCCCTCTAGCAGAGGGGCGCTGTTAAATAGCTTGCTAATTGCCTTTGCTAGGTCGTTGCTAATAGTATTGCTAAGCGTTTTAAGGACTTTGTTTAGTATTTTGTCTAGTCCTAGGGCTTTCTTGCTTAGGAGCTTACGTATTATGTCTTATACTTGTTGCTTTATAACTCTATAGTCTATATAGGCTATGTTTAGTTAAGAGTTCTATGTCTTGCTATTTCTATTACTTCTCTATTTATAGTAGTACGTTGTTTTGCTTACGCTCTCTATAGTTCTCTTTAAGGTTGCTAAGGTCTGCTTCCCCTGCTATTAGAAAGAATTTCTTTATAAGATAGCTGCTTTGCCTTTGCTATCCTCTACCCCCTGTTTAGTTGTTATGTTTGTAGTGCTAGTAGGTGTAGGTCTATTAGGGCCCTTTTTTATAGGCCCTGCTCTATTTTATTATGTCCTAGAGTGTTTTTTAAGGTTTTGCTGCTACTGTCTAGAGACTGCTAACAAATGTCCTCTAGCTTGCTCTGCTAGCTTGTTATATTTCCTTAGTAAGCGCTTTCCTTATGTTTTAAGGCGTTCCTCTGCCTCCTCTATGTAGTATTATATAACCTCCCTCTAGGCGCGTCTTACGTTTACAAGTAATACTACGCTTAGGGCGACTATAACCTCTACGCGAATTTGCTAGGTCTTGACCTTAGGCAGTGGTTTCTATGCCCTATTAGATTGCCTTTTATAAAGCTGCTAGAGGTTAATTATGCTAGTGCTAGGTGCTTTCTATAAGGTCCTTGTAGAGGTTTTTGTAGTCTATCTTCGCAATAGCATACTGCTGTTGCGTCGCTGTTAGTTTAACTTAGCAGGCGACTATGATTTATATAGAGATATAGTCCTTTGTAAGTGCCTATTTGTCTACTAGTCTGTAGTGCTCTAGGCGCTGCGCGAGGGTAGTACTTATAAAGGTTAAGTTAATTATAGATTGTCTTGCGCCTTGTTTCTATGTTAGTAGGCCCTTTAGGGTGCATAATTAAAGGCCTTTTAATTCTATAGCGTTTAGTAGGCGTGTTGCTGCTAGGTTGCATTATGTCTCTATGCCTCCTATAATTAGTAGTGTAGGTTAAAGTCTCTAAGGACTATAATCTAGTCTGCTATAGTCCTTATAAGTTGCTCCTATAGTTAGTTTATAATACTAAGGTTTGTTAGTTAGTTTGTTATGTTATAGGCGTTAAATATTACTATCCTCTTGTCCTTTGCTTATAGTTTAATAGCTTCTAAGTTGTCTAAGCTATACGTCCTTTTCTATGCCTTAAGGCCTAGTGCTATGCTTATTATAAAGCATGTTTTTGTCTGTTCGTTGCCTCTATATACTAGTGTATAACTAGGCGGCAGTACGTTCGCTTTGTTTGTTTGTTCTAGGCTAGTTCTTATATAGCAAGTATATAGTGTTTCGCTAGCTCTGCTGCGTTAAAGAAGGCCTTGTCTTAGTTCTGTTTGCTATGCTATAGTTATATTAGAGTATTGTTAGTACTTTTATTATTATAATAGAGTAACGTCTCTATTTAGCTGCTATTCTTATTTAGGAAGATTATAGTTTAGCTTAGGTCTAATGTCGCTTAGCGCGCTGCGCGTGCTGCCTCTATAGGTTAGCCTTTCCTCTATAGTAGTTAGGTCTCTCTATTGTTTAGGTTACGTTTGCCTAGGGAAGGACTATAATTAGCCTGCTGTTTTGTTTGCCTCTATTTCTAGCTAGGTTAGACCTAATAGCTAGTTCTATCCTTAGCTTCTATATGCCTGTTCTATACTGCGTGAACGCTAGGCACGCCCTTATCTGCCACGCTCTATATGTCTGTCTATAGTTAGTGTAGCATACGTGGCTAGCTTTGCATTGTCTTATATTATAGTCGCTAGCGCACTACATGCATTTCGCTGCCTTTGCGTAGGCGCCCTGTTTATGTCCCTACGCGCTATATTAGTAGCATTGTTTTAGTGCTAGGTTGCTGTTATAAATTCTAGCCTTAAAGTATTCTGCCCTAATAATAATTCTGCTTTAAACAATTCTCTCTTGTTTAGCCTACATGTTTACCCTATAACAAAGAACCTTTTGTTTTTTATATGTTTTCTTTAGCGTTTTAGGGGCGCGTTAGGGTTACGTAGCTAGCGTATTAATAAGATCTTAGTTATGCTATAGAGTCTTTATAATAATTTCTTAAGGTCTTATATAATGTTAGAGTTATCTATAGATTAGCTGTTCTTAACTAGGAGGTGTATTATATACTAGGGACCTCTACTAGGTACGCCTTCCTAAGGAGCTATATTCCCTAGGGGTCTAGCGCTGCTGCGACGGCGTCCTGCTAGGCTTGCGACTTAAGGCGTATGTCTATGTCTCTGCTCTTATAACAGTAGACAGCGATAGCGTTAGGGATAGCTAGTTAGATAATCTTAAGGATCTTGCTTAGGGTCTTGTTAGTCGCGTTGTTAATTCTAGCCTAAATAATTAGTTTAGGGGCAGCTAGCTACGCAGCCTGCGCTGCGACATCTGCCTATTGTTAGGTCGCTAGCAGGTTGCTGTTAGCCTTAGCTTTAGTCTCCTTTACGTGTTAGAGGATCTCGTTACATGTTTTCTAGACGCGGAGCTGTTCTCCTATTCCCTCTACTACCTCTCTTGCCTAGCGCGTTAACGCCTTTACTCTCTTATTCTCTTCTCTTTCTATAGCCTCTAGTATTTTTATTAGCTCCTCTATAGTGTTAGAGTATACCTTGTTTTATTCTCTGTTACGTTATGTAGGTAGGTAATGTGTTCCTCCTGCTAACGCGTTAGCATATTAACTATAGTGTAGCAGCGCTATCGCGTTGCTACACTGTTTCGCTGTTGTTCCTGCTGCTTGCGTAGCTAGGGACAGTACTATAGGCGTTTTGCTTGATAAATTTATAACGTTTCAACGCGTTTTTCGATGCTTCAAGAAAACTTTAATTTCAACTAAATATATTAAAGCAATACTAAAGAGATTTAATAAAGAAAACTTAAATCCTATATCTACACCTAGCAAACTAGGTATTAGATTAAGCAAAAATTTAAATTAAGCTTCTTTAGAAGAAATAAATCTATATTAGCAAGAAATAGAAAGCTTAATATATTTAGCTACACATACAAGACTAGATATAGCTTTTGTAGTATATAACTGCGCTAGGTTTATAAGTAACCCTAATAAATCTCACTATACTGCTGTAAACAGAATATTTAAATACTTAATATTTACATTAAATATAGGTCTTTATTTCTGTAATGAATATCCTAATCTACTAGGATTTGCAGATACAGATTGGGGGGGTGATATAGTCACAAGAAAAAGCACTACTGGCTATATATTTCTATATAGAAAAACACTAATTAGCTAGTCTTCTAAATTACAAAAATCTATTGCTTTATCTAGCTATGAAGCAGAATACATGGCTTTAAAAGAAGCAATAAAAGAGTATATTTACTTAATTAATGTATTTAAAGAATTAAATATTTAAACAAATAAAAAAGAACACTATTTATTTATAGATAGTAAACCTGCTATAGATTTAGCAAATAATCTAGAACATTATTTAAAAACAAAACATATTAATATATAATATCACTTTGTTAGAGAAAAAGTACTAGATAAAACTATTAAATTAGACTATATTAGTACTAAGAATCAAATAGCAGATGTTCTAACAAAACTATTAAATTTAAACATATTTAATAATATATTTAACAATCTACAACTGCAGTAATATATACCTTATATAGATTAGGGGGTTGTATTAAAAACATATAACATTAATCTATATAAGCTATTACTATTACTATCTATTAAATAGATAGCACTATTAAATAGACAACTTAAAACTATGTAGAAATTAGGTTAAAACGAAGCTCTAGCTCGTAAAACAGAGCGTCTATAAGCTTAAAACAGAATAAGTTTCAAATAGTACTATACCTGACTACGGATATTGTTATACCTGACTGCGGATAGTACTGTACCCGACTACGGATAGTACTGTACCCGACTACGGATATTGTTGTACCCGACTGCGGATAGTACTGTACCCGACTACGGATAGTACTGTACCCGACTACGGATATTGTTGTACCCGACTGCGGATAGTACTGTACCGACTACGGATAGTACTGTACCAACTACGGATAGTACTATACCGACTACGGATATTGTTTACCGACTGCGGATAGTACTGTATCCGACTACGGATAGTACTGTACCCGACTACGGATAGTACTGTATCCGACTACGGATAGTACTGTATCCGACTACGGATATTACTATACCCGACCTGTTCCTTCAATATATATAGAAGGGAATTTCGTAGAGAATAAAAAATTAAGCTATTCATGAAATCCTGTTCTCCTGCCTTGCTCCGCTATTAATCATCAATTGTTGCATGTCTTGCTATCAATTATTGATTTTTACAGTTAACATCTAGGAGTACCCTAAGTTCCTGCTTAATGTCTTCTAGCGTAGTGTACTAGCCTAGTAGGTATATGTTTACGCACTTTATGTTAATCTAGTTAAGGTATCTCTCTATACTAACTATGTCCTAATTATAGTATTCTCTATTAGCAGTGCGTCGTAGGTCCTAATAGATCTTATGCTTGTCTTTGTCTAAGACTATAACTTTCTAGTCTTTCTATTATTTTATTTGCTGTTTGCTACTAAAGTGCCTAAGCAGTTTAATATAGTTTTCCTTAGTTAGTTTGTTAACGTAGTTAACAAATTCTTATAGTGCGTTGTTTAAGGTTAGTTCTTTGTTAGCGCTTTTAACTCCTAGTAGTAGTTTGCTAGGATTATTGTCTTTATAGTGTCCTATTATTAGTTTATAGAATTTATTAATAACCTTGTCTCTAATGTCTATTCCTTATAATTTTTTATAACTAATAATTTCCTACTTAGTGTCTTTAGTTTTGTCTAATATGCTAGTAGTAAGTACGTTAAGCTATTATATAACTTTGTTCTTAGAACAGCAGTTCCTACTAATATAGCCTATCTTTCTATAATTATAGCACTTTTAGGTTTCTTAACTAGTATTGCCTGTTATAGCAGTTCTTTTTTTGTTATAGCCTTTTAGGTTCCTTCCTTTAATTATAGCGTCTAGGTGTATTAGTTTAGGTCTGTTAGAGCAGTAGTATCTATCTATATAGTTTTGTTATTTCCCCTTGTTAAACCTATAGCGTTGTTGTCCCTTGTCCTTAGTTACGCGTAGCGTAGAGAGGGCTTGTAACTCTAGCTTATACTTATAGAGTTTGTTGTCTAAGCAAGTAGCTTCGTTAATAAAGTTGTCTAGGGTGTTAGTAGTAGCAGGAGTTTGCATAAGTTTAGCATAAACTTTAGCCTTAAGTCCCTATTAGAACATCCTTATAAGGGCCTAATTGTTCTATTTAGTCTAGATAGCATAGCGTTAGAAGTCGTTAGCGTAGTTACTAACTAACTTAACTTAATAGAGTTGTTAGATTATTTGTTTAGTAACAGCTAGTTTGCTAGGAATAGCAAAGGCCTATTAAAGTTTTTCCTTAAACTTATTATGTTTTTTAAACATATAAGTAATTTTGTTTTTGTTATTATTTTTGTCTAGATATTTCTTAAAGTAAGGTTTTACCTAATTATAAGCCTTTTCTCTTATATAGGAGACTATAAGCATAGCGTAGTTATTATTATTAATTTTGCTTTTAACATAGAAGTAAACGTTAAACTAAAGGATCTATGCTTTAAGTTTTTTTTGTTCTCTATAAAAGAGATTAGGTCTTGCTACCTTTGAGGTAGTAACGTAGGTCTTGCTGCCCTTAGCTAGGGTAGATTATATTAAGGTGTTGCTCTCTAACTGTTTCTATAATAGTTCTATTAATTCTTTTAATTAACCTATTTTGTTCTAGCGTATATAGACTAGAGAATTGATGTATAATACTAGAATTGTTAGTTAATTTAGTAAATTTATAGTTAACAAATTCTCCTCTATTATCTGTTCCTATTATTTTAATAGTATAATTGCTATTATTGTTTTTAGCTTTAGCTTTAAATTCTTTAAAGGCTTAAAAAGCTTCTAATTTTAAAAATATTATTTTATAGTCTAAATACTTAGTTTAAGCATCTAGAAAAAATATAATATATTTACCTAATTTAGATTCTAGGCTAAGTGGTCTATAAATATCTATAACTATTTTATCTAAATAGTTATGTGGCTTAGGAGTTAATTCCTTATTTCTTTTATTTGTTAATTTAGCTTTTAGGCAGATTTTGTAGCTAAATCTATATTCTTTAGGTATTTTAATATTTAATAATTAACTAATAATACTAATATTCTTATAGCCTAATCTTTTATGCTATAAATTTAACAGATTAATTAGTCTATTATCATGAATTATATATATTATTATTATTATTTAATCTATTTACTGTCTATTTTAAGCTCTAGTAGCTTATGTAGACTTTTGCTATAGAATAAAACTTATGCGTAGAGAAAACCTTCTATATGCTATATTTACGTTCCCTTTACTTTTTGCCTATAAAGGTACTACGTTTTTCTTTTATCTTAACTACCTATGTTATTATACTTGCCCTTAGTAAGGGGCTTAAGAAAAAAAAAGAAAGAGAAAGTAAGAAAATAGAAAGAGAGGGAGAGGTATTTATATAAAGGGTAGTCTAGCAGTCTTTAGTAGCGTTACGCTAGCGTTATAGTAGCGTTAGGGCAGCGTTTCTTTAAGAGTCTGTCTAGCCTAATAGTCTCTAGATCTCTTAGTATGTTACATAATTCTCTAGGGCTAAGTCCTAGGCTACTTTAAACTGTTTTAGAACTCTCTGCTTAAGTAACTATAAAGCTATTGCCTTTGCTTGTTCTAGGTAGCCTAGGGCATCCTTTAGCCTTTCGTTACGTAGGCGTAGTAGCAGCGCGCTCTTGTTATATCTTATGTAGTAGAAAATTACGTGTTTAACTATTTATTTATGCTACCTATAGGGGCATTCTCTAGAGATCCCTAGTACCCTATAGTGCGCTAGCTAGCAGTTAAGTCTAATTGCCTCTATATAGAGCAGGAAAAGCGCTGTTAATTCCGCTTTTAAGAGGTTGTTATATAGCTGTCAGGGGCGTTTCGTCTATAGTTCTGTCTAGGTTGTTTCCTTCCTTCCCCTGCCTTTATGTTTCTAAGCCTGTTCCTATTTAAGGTCTTGTCCCTGTTAGATCGCTGTGCAGGTGCCTGTCTATAGTTGTCTAGTCTATTAGCTACACGTTAAGTTGCCCTTAGCGCGCTAGCGTTCTGCTTAGTATGCTTGCTATTCACGTACCTAGGCAATAAGGTTGTCTGCTTTTGCTTTTGTTGCTTTGCTCTACGTAGCTAGGCGCGGCGCTATTATATTGCTTCCCTGTTGTCTTAGTAACCTCTATATAGTTTATATAGTTTGCTAGACGTTCTAGTCTATAGCTCTATGTTGCTTAATTGCCTATTAGAACGCTTATGTCTTAACCTAGAGGGAGAGCAGGGCTATGCCTGCTTCCTGCTTAATAGCCATGCTTAGGGTACCTTTATATGCTCTAGTAATCTGCCTAAGACATTTCTTCTGCGTTTTTAGAAGTAGCTCTATTATGCTTATAGCTGTTAATCCTCTGTTAAGTCGCTGTCTCTATACCTGCGCTCTATATATTATTGCTAGTTATACTACTGCTATATAGATAAGTTTTAACTGTTACATTAACAGGCCCTACGTTAATGCTATAATACGCGCTATCACGTTAAATAAGCTCTTGCTATTCTATGCTGCCTTTTAGGTGTGCTCTTTCTATTATAATTTTAGGTCTACCTATATGCCTAAGATCTAGATAGACTTTATATAGAGCTCTGCCTTGTCTCTAGCAATATAAACAGTACTTGCTAGGTCCTTACGTTAGCCTCGCCTCCTAGTAAAGTGCATGAGCTAGTACTTGTCTAGGGCGAACTTAGCTCTATAGCGCTTTGCCCATGCTACGCACTTGTTATAGGCTATAGTAAGTCTCTAGCAGTTGTCTGCTGCTATGTTTCCCTAAGCTACTAGCGTAGTGTTATTAACAAATCTAAATCTAAATACGTTATTGCTTCCTAGTTATTTAAATTCCTCTAGTAGCTCTATAATAAAGAAGAGGAACAGTATTAGAGACAGGGGGACCCCTATAGGATCCCTACGTTTACCTATATCCTCTAGCTTATGTACCTAGCAAACGTAATTTATGTAGTTTATTTGCTAAGGAAGTCTCTATAAACTATATAGTCTATAGTAGTATGCCCTTGTTCTAGAGTATATGTAGTAGTCTAGTATATGCTACGTTGTTAAAGGCTCCTATAAGGTTAAGGCCTAGCATTAAAACTACGTATCTTTCTAGGCTTTCTACGCGTCTAGACAACGTTAGTAAGCAGCTTAACTGCTGTTATTATAGACCTCTTCTTTTAGCTACCTATTTAGTTCTAGGGTAGTAGTTAGTGTTCTTCTGCTGCCTCTGCTAGGCGCTCTGCTATAATAGTTTTAACTAGCTTAGCAATTATGTTCTCTAGCGCTATAGGGCAATAGGCGTTAACTAGGGTGTAGTCTTTCTTTCCTAGTTTACGTAGTGCTACTATAATAGTGTCTTTAAGTCCCTCTAGCAGAGGGCGCTGTTAAATAGCTTGCTAATTGCCTTTGCTAGGTTGTTGCTAATAGTATTGCTAAGCGTTTTAAGGACTTTGTTTAGTATTTTGTCTAGTCCTAGGGCTTTCTTGCTTAGGAGCTTACGTATTACGTCTTATACTTGTTGCTTTATAACTCTATAGTCTATATAGGCTATGTTTAGTTAAGGGTTCTATGTCTTGCTGTTTCTATTACTTCTCTATTTATAGTAGTACGTTGTTTTGCTTACGCTCTTCTATAGTTCTCTTTAAGGTTGCTAAGGTCTGCTTCCTTGCTATTAGAAAGAATTTCTTTATAAGATAGCTGCTTTGCCTTTGCTGTCCTCTACCCCCTGTTTAGTTATTAGTTTTATAGTGCTAGTAGGTATAGGTCTATGTAGGGCCCTTTTTTATAGGCCCTGCTCTATTTTATTATGTCCTAGAGTGTTTTTTAAGGTTTTGCTGCTACTGTCTAGAGACTGCTAACAAATGTCCTCTAGCTTGCTCTGCTAGCTTGTTATATTTCCTTAGTAAGCGCTTTCCTTATGTTTTGCAGGCGTTCCTCTGCCTCTCTATTAGTATTATATAACCTCCCTCTAGGCGCGTCTTACGTTTATAAGTAATACTATAGCTTAGGGCAACTATAACCTCTACGCAATTTGCTAGGTCTTAACCTTAGGCAGTAGGTTTCTATGCCCTGTTAGATTGCCTTTTATAAAGCTGCTAGAGGTTAATTATGCTAGTGCTAGGTGCTTTCTATAGGTCCTTGTAGAGGTTTTTATAGTCTATCTTGCGATAGCATACTGCTCGCGTTGCTGTTAGTTTAACTTAGCAGGCGACTATAATTTATATAGGATATAGTCCTTTATGAGTGCCTATTTGTCTACTAGTCCTAGTGCTCTAGGCGCTGCGCGAGGTAGTACTTATAAAGGTTAAGTTAATTATAGATTGTCTTGCGCCTTGTTTCTATGTTAGTAGGCCCTTTAGGGTGCATAATTAAAGGCCTTTTAATTCTATAGCGTTTAGTAGGCGTGTTGCTGCTAGGTTGCATTATGTCTCTATGCCTCTCTATAATTAGTAGTGTAGGTTAAAGTCTCTAAGGACTATAATCTAGTCTGCTATAGTCTTTATAAGTTGCTTCTATAGTTAGTTTATAATACTAAGTTTGTTAGTTAGTTTGTTATGTTATAGGCGTTAAATATTACTATCCTCTTGTCCTTTGCTTATAGTTTAATAGCTTCTAAGTTGTCTAAGCTATACGTCCTTTTCTATGCCTTAAGGCCTAGTGCTATGCTTATTATAAAGCATGTTTTTGTCTATTCGTTGCCTCTATATACTAGTGTATAACTAGGCAGGCAGTACGTTTGCTTTGTTTGTTTATTCTAGGCTAGTTCTTATATAGCAAGTATATAGTGTTTTGCTAGCTCTGCTACGTTAAAGAAGGGCCTTGTCTTAGTTCTGTTTGCTATGCTATAGTTATATTAGAGTATTGTTAGTACTTTTATTGTTATAATAGAGTAACGTTCTCTATTTAGCTGCTGTTCTTATTTAGGAAGATTATAGTTTAGCTTAGGTCTAATGTCGCTTAGCGCGCTACGCGTGCTGCCTCTATAGGTTAGCCTTTCCCTATAGTAGTTAGGTCTCTCTGTTGTTTAGGTTACGTTTGCCTAGAGAAAGGACTATAATTAGCCTGCTGTTTTGTTTGCCTCTATTTCTAGCTAGGTTAGACCTAATAGCTAGTTCTATCCTTAGCTTCTATATGCCTGTTCTATACTACGTAAACGCTAGGCACGCCCTTATCTGCTACGCTCTATATGTCTGTCTATAGTTAGTGTAGCATACGTGGCTAGCTTTATATTGTCTTATATTATAGTCGCTAGCGCACTACATATTTTGCTGCCTTTGCGTAGGCGCCCTGTTTATGTCCCTACGCGCTATATTAGTAGCATTGTTTTAGTGCTAAGTTGCTGTTATAAATTCTAGCCTTAAAGTATTCTGCCCTAATAATAATTCTGCTTTAAATAATTCTCTCTTATTTAGCCTATATGTTTACTTCTATAACAAGAGAACCTTTTGTTTTTTATATGTTGTCTTCTTAGCGTTTTAGAGGCGCGTTAGGGTTATATAGCTAGCGTATTAATAAGATCTTAGTTATGCTATAAAGTCTTTATAATAATTTCTTAAGGTTTATATAATGTTAGAGTTATCTATAATTAGCTGTTCTTAACTAGGAGGGTGTATTAATACTAGGACCTCTACTAGGTACGCCTTCCTAAGGAGCTATATTCCTAGGGGTCTAGCGCTGCTACGACAGCGTCCTGCTAGGCTTGCGACTTAAGGCGTATGTCTATGTCTCTGCTCTTATAACAGTAGACAGCAATAGCGTTAGGGATAGCTAGTTAGATAATCTTAAGGATCTTGCTTAGGGTTTTGTTAGTCACGTTGTTAATTCTAGCCTAAATAATTAGTTTAGGGGCAGCTAGCTACGTAGCCTGCGCTACGACATCTGCCTATTATTAGGTGCTAGCAGGTTGCTGTTAGCCTTAGCTTTAGTCTCCTTTACATGTTAGAGGATCTCGTTAATGTTTTCTAGACGTGAGCTGTTCCCTATTCCTCTACTACCTCTCTTGCCTAGCACGTTAACGCCTTTACTCTCTTGTTCCCTTCTCTCTCTATAGCCTCTAGTATTTTTGTTAGCTCTTATAGTGTTAGGTGTACCTTGTTTTTTCTCTGTTACGTTATGTAGGTAGGTAATATGTTCCTCCTGCTAACGCGTTAGCATGTTGACTATAGTGTAGCAGCGCTATTACGTTGCTACACTGTTTGCTGTTGTTCCTTCTGCTTACGCAGCTAGGGACAGTATAGTAGGCGTTTTGCTTGATAATTTATAACGTTTCAACGCGTTTTTTAATGCTTTAAGAAAAATTTTCCTTAGAGAATTAACTAAAAAGATAGTAAGTAGAATATAAAAATACTACTAATAAAAGAATTAAATATTCTAATATATTAGAAAAAGACAGCCCTACACAAGTCTTTAATTTTTCTAATAACAATACTATTACTAGTAGTAATAGCAATGCTACTCATAGTAGTAATAGCAATGCTACTCATAGTAGTAATAGCAATGCTACTCATAGTAGTAATAGCAACACTATTTATAGTAGCAATAGTAGCAATAACAATATTACTAATAGTAATATTAATAATACTATTAACAATAGTATATAAAGCTCAAATACTATAGAAGACCTAGGAAGTCTAGATAAGCTATCACTAGTTATTAATGTACAAGAACCTAATAACTATTTAGAAGCAATAAATAGCTCTAAAAAAGATTATTAGTTACAAGCAATAAAAAAGGAATTGGACTAATTAAATAAGCAAAATACCTGGACCTTAACTGAAATACCTAAAAATAAATCTATTCTTAAAGGTAGATAGGTATTTAAAGAAAAAAACAGATAAAAATAACAATCTAGTTAAATATAAAGCTAGATAGGTTGCTAAAGGCTATACACAAACTTATGGCGTAGACTATTTACAGACCTTTGCAAATACAATTAAAATAGGCTTAATAAGACTATTATTATTTTTTGCAGCCTCTATAAATTTAGAAATTAAACATTTTGATTTTAAAAACGCCTTTATAAATGCTCCTATAAATAAAGAAATCTACATAGAACAACCTATAGGCTTTAATAATAATAAAGATTAAGTTTATAAATTAAATAAAGCCCTATATAGATTAAAACAATCTCCTAGAGCTTAGTTTTAATTTATTAATAAGAAACTAAATAAATTAGATTTTTATTCTATTAAAACAGAACAATGTATTTTTATTAATACTATATTAAATATCTATATAATTGTCTATATAGATAATTTATTAGTTATTAGAGCTAATATAGACTATATAAATCTAGTTAAAGGAAATTTATAAAAAGATCTAGAACTAGAAGATCTAGGAGATATTAAATATTTTCTAGGAATAGAAATTAATAGAAATAGAGAAAAGCGCTCTATAAGTTTAAAAGAAACTAAATATATTAAAGCAATACTAAAGAGATTTAATAAAGAAAACTTAAATCCTGTATCTACACCTAGCGAACTAGGTATTAGATTAAGCAAAAATTTAAATCAAGCTTTTTTAGAAGAAATAAATCTATATTAGCAAGAAATAGAAAGCTTAATATATTTAGCTACATATATAAGACTAGATATAGCTTTTGCAGTATATAACTGCGCTAGGTTTTATAAGTAACCCTAATAAATCTCACTATACTGCTATAAACAGAATATTTAAATACTTAATATTTACATTAAATATAGGTCTTTATTTCTGTAATAAATATCCTAATCTACTAGGATTTGCAGATGTAGATTGGGGGGGTGATATAGTCACAAGAAAAAGCACTACTAGCTATATATTCCTATATGGAAAAACACTAATTAGCTGGTCTTCTAAATTACAAAAATCTATTGCTTTATCTAGCTATAAAGCAGAATACATGGCTTTAAAAGAAGCAATAAAAGAGTATATTTACTTAATTAATGTATTTAAAGAATTAAATATTTAAACAAATAAAAAAGAACACTATTTATTTACAGATAGTAAACCTGCTATAGATTTAGCAAATAATCTAGAACATTATTTAAAAACAAAACATATTGATATATAATATCACTTTGTTAGAGAAAAAGTACTAGATAAAACTATTAAATTAGACTATATTAGTACTAAGAATTAAATAGCAGATGTTCTAACAAAACTATTAAATTTAAACATATTTAATAATATATTTAACAATCTACAACTGCAGTAATATATACCTTATATAGATTAGGGGGTTGTATTAAAAACATATAACATTAATCTATATAAGCTATTACTATTACTATCTATTAAATAGATAGCACTATTAAATAGACAACTTAAAACTATGCAGAAATTAGGTTAAAACGAAGCTCTAGCTCGTAAAACAGAGCGTCTACAAGCTTAAAACAGAATAAGTTTCAAATAGTACTATACCTGACTACGGATATTGTTGTACCCAACTGCGGATAGTACTGTACCCGACTACGGATAGTACTGTACCCGACTACGGATATTGTTGCACCCGACTGCGGATAGTACTGTACCCGACTACGGATAGTACTATACCCGACTACGGATATTGTTGTACCCGACTGCGGATAGTACTGTATCCGACTACGGATAGTACTGTACCCGACTACGGATAGTACTGTATCCGACTACGGATAGTACTATATCTAACTACGGATATTACTATACCCAACCTGTTCCTTCAATATATATAGAAGGGAATTTCGTAGAGAATAAAAAATTAAGCCATTCATGAAATCCTGTTCTCCTGCCTTGCTCCGCTATCAATCACTAATTGTTGCATGTCTTGCTATCAATTATTGATTTTTTACATTTTATAGGCCCTGCTCTATTTTATTATGTCCTAGAGTATTTTTTAAGGTTTTGCTACTACTGTCTAGAGACTGCTAACAAATGTCCTCTAGCTTGCTCTGCTAGCTTGTTACATTTCCTTAGTAAGCGCTTTCCTTATGTTTTATAGGCGTTTCTCTGCCTTCTCTATGTAGTATTATGTAACCTCCCTCTAGGCGCGTCTTACGTTTATAAGTAATACTATAGCTTAGGGCGACTATAACCTCCACGCAAATTTGCTAGGTCTTGACCTTAGGCAGTAGGTTTCTATGCCCTGTTGGATTGCCTTTTATAAAGCTGCTAGAGGTTAATTATACTAGTGCTAGGTGCTTTTTATAAGGTCCTTATAGAGGTTTTTATAGTCTATCTTTATAATAGCATACTGCTGTTACGTTGCTGTTAGTTTAACTTAGCAGGCGACTATAATTTATATAGGGATATAGTCCTTTATAAGTGCCTATTTGTCTACTAGTCTATAGTGCTCTAGGCGCTACGCGAGGGTAGTACTTATAAAGGTTAAGTTAATTATAGATTGTCTTGCGCCTTGTTTCTATGTTAGTAGGCCCTTTAGGGTGCATAATTAAAGGCCTTTTAATTCTATAGCGTTTAGTAGGCGTGTTGCTGCTAGGTTATATTATGTCTCTATGCCTCCCTATAATTAGTAGTATAGGTTAAAGTCTCTAAGGAGTATAATCTAGTCTGCTATAGTCCTTGTAAGTTGCTTCTATAGTTAGTTTATAATACTAAGGTTTGTTAGTTAGTTTGTTATGTTATAAGCGTTAAATATTACTATCCTCTTGTCCTTTGCTTATAGTTTAATAGCTTCTAAGTTGTCTAAGCTATACGTCCTTTTCTATGCCTTAAGGCCTAGTGCTATGCTTATTATAAAGCATGTTTTTGTCTATTTGTTGCCTCTATATACTAGTATATAACTAGGCAGGCAGTACGTTTGCTTTGTTTGTTTATTCTAGGCTAGTTCTTGTATAGCAAGTATATAGTGTTTTGCTAGCTCTGCTACGTTAAAGAAAGGCCTTGTCTTAGTTCTGTTTGCTATGCTATAGTTATATTAGAGTATTATTAGTACTTTTATTGT
Source organism: Clohesyomyces aquaticus (assembly GCA_002105025.1). Classification (NCBI taxonomy): domain Eukaryota; kingdom Fungi; phylum Ascomycota; class Dothideomycetes; order Pleosporales; family Lindgomycetaceae; genus Clohesyomyces; species Clohesyomyces aquaticus. The sequence continues at coordinate 20,702 of MCFA01000326.1, forward strand.
TATAATAGAGTAACGTCCTCTATTTAGCTACTATTCTTATTTAAGAAGATTATAGTTTAGCTTAGGTCTAATGTCGCTTAGCGCGCTACGCGTGCTACCTCTATAGGTTAGCCTTTCCCCTATAGTAGTTAGATCTCTCTGTTGTTTAAGTTACGTTTGCCTAAGGAAGAGACTATAATTAGCCTACTGTTTTGTTTGCCTCTATTTCTAGCTAGGTTAGACCTAATAGCTAGTTCTATCCTTAGCTTCTATATGCCTATTCTATACTACGTAAACGCTAGGCACGCCCTTATCTGCCACGCTCTATATGTTTGTCTATAGTTAGTATAGCATATATAGCTAGCTTTATATTGTCTTATATTATAGTTGCTAGCATACTACATGCATGTTGCTGCCTTTACATAGGCGCCCTGTTTATGTCTTTACGCGCTATATTAGTAGCATTATTTTAGTGCTAGGTTGCTGTTATAAATTCTAGCCTTAAAGTATTCTGCCCTAATAATAATTCTGCTTTAAATAATTTTCTTTTATTTAGCTTATATGTTTACTTTTATAATAAAGAAACCTTTTATTTTTTATATATTATCTTTTTAGCGTTTTAGAGGCGCGTTAGAGTTATATAGCTAACGTATTAATAAAATCTTAGTTATGCTATAGAGTTTTTATAATAATTTTTTAAAGTCTTATATAATGTTAAAGTTATTTATAGATTAGCTATTCTTAACTAGGAAGGTATATTATATACTAGGGACCTCTACTAGGTACGCCTTCCTAAGGAGCTATATTCCCTAGGGGTCTAGCGCTGCTATAACAGCGTCCTGCTAGGCTTATAACTTAAGGCGTATGTCTATGTCTCTGCTTTTATAATAGTAGACAGCAATAGCGTTAGAGATAGCTAGTTAGATAATCTTAAGGATCTTGCTTAGGGTCTTGTTAGTTACGTTATTAATTCTAGCCTAAATAATTAGTTTAGGGGCAGCTAGCTGCGTAGCCTGCGCTATAACATCTGCCTATTATTAGGTTGCTAGCAGGTTGCTGTTAGCCTTAGCTTTAGTTTCCTTTATATGTTAGAAGATTTTATTACATATTTTCTAGACATAGAGCTGTTCCTTTATTCTCTCTACTACTTCTTTTACCTAGCATGTTAACGCCTTTACTTTCTTGTTTCTTTCTCTCTTTATAGCCTCTAGTATTTTTGTTAGCTCTTTTATAGTGTTAGAGTATACTTTATTTTATTTTCTGTTATGTTATATAGGTAGGTAATATGTTCCTCCTGCTAACGCGTTAGCATGTTAACTATAGTATAGCAGCGCTATTACGTTGCTATACTATTTTGCTATTGTTCCTGCTGCTTACATAGCTAGGGACAGTACTATAGGCGTTTTGCTTAATAAATTTATGTCGTTTTAACGCGTTTTTTAATGCTTTGAATTTTCTTGTTTTTAAGATTATTTAATACCTAGGCAATAATAACTTGTTTAGGTAGTTTAATATCTTTGTTTTAAGTAAATTAGCTAGCAATTTAATTCTATTAAGATAATCTTCTATAGAATTAAATAGGCCTAGATTACACTTAAAGAATTCTTTATAAATTAAGAATTTAGATAAAAATCTCTTAGGACAATAGAGGTTTTGTAATTTTTCCTAGGCTTCTAACGCTGTTACATAGTGTTATATTTAAAGCAAGGGTCTATCCTTAAGTAATAGCCTAATTAGGCTTAGGGATTTTTAATTTTTAATTATATTTATAGGTATATATTAATTATTGTTATAATTAATTATATCCTATAAAGACTTTTTAACTAAAACTAACTCTATATAAAGCTTCTAGACCTTATAATTAACTTGGCCTTAAAACTTAGTAATAGAGTATTTTTTAGTTGTTATAATTAAAATCGCTATTAATTTGTTATCTATTAAAAATAGACGAATTAATAGTAGAGTAAAAGAAAATTATAGGCTAGCTATAATTTAAAATAGAAGGACTTAAGAGTGTTTAAAGCATTAAAAAACGCGTTAAAACAACATAAATTTATTAAGCAAAACGCCTATAGTACTATCCCTAGCTACGTAAGCAGCAGGAACGACAGCAAAATAGTATAGCAACGTAATAGCGCTGCTATACTATAGTTAACATGCTAACATGTTAGCAGGAGGAACATATTACCTACTTATATAACGTAATAAAGAATAAAATAAAGTATACTCTAATACTATAAAAAAGCTAATAAAAATACTAGAGGCTATAAAGAGAGAAAGGAACAAGAGAGTAAAGGCGTTAAGGCGCTAGGCAAGAGAGGTAGTAGAGAAAATAAAGGAATAGCTCTATGTCTAGAAAACATATAACAAGATTCTCTAACATATAAAAGAGACTAAAGCTAAGGCTAACAGCAACCTACTAGCAACTTAATAATATGCAGATATTATAGCGCAGGCTACGTAGCTAGCTACCTCTAAACTAATTATTTAGGCTAGAATTAATAACGTGACTAACAAGACCCTAAGCAAGATCCTTAAGATTATCTAACTAGCTATCCCTAACGCTATTGCTATCTACTATTATAAGAGCAGAGACATAGATATACGCCTTAAGTCGCAAGCCTAGCAGGACGCTATTATAGCAGCGCTAGACCCCTAGGGAATATAGCTCCTTAGGAAGGCGTACCTAGTAGAGGTCCCTAGTATACTATATACTCTTCTAGTTAAGAACAGCTAATTTATAAATAACTCTAACATTATATAAAACTTTAAGAAATTATTATAAAGACTCTATAGTATAACTAAGATCTTATTAATATGTTAGCTATATAACCCTAACATGCTCCTAAAACGCTAAAGAAATAACATATAAAAAACAAAAGGTTCTTTTATTATAGAAGTAAATATATAGGCTAAATAAAAGAGAATTATTTAAAGTAGAATTATTATTAGAGCAGAATACTTTAAGGCTAGAATTTATAACAGCAACCTAGCACTAAAATAATGCTACTAATGTAGCACGTAGAGACATAAACAGGGCGCCTACGCAAAGGTAGCAAAATGCATGTAGTGCGCTAGCAACTATAATATAAGACAATATAAAGCTAGCTATATATGCTATACTAACTATAGACAGACACATAGAGCGTAGCAGATAAGGGCGTGCCTAGCGTTTACGCAGTATAGAATAGGCATATAGAAGCTAAGGATAGAACTAGCTATTAAGTCTAACCTAGCTAGAAATAGAGGCGAACAAAACAGCAGGCTAATTATAGTCCTTTCCCTAGGCAAACGTAACCTAAACAACAGAGAGACCTAACTACTATAGGGGAAAGGCTAACCTATAGAGGCAGCACGCGTGGCGCGCTAAGCGACATTAGACCTAAGCTAAACTATAATCTTCCTAAATAAGAATAGCAGCTAAATAGAGGACGTTACTCTATTATAATAATAAAAGTACTAATAATACTCTAATATAACTATAGCATAGCAAATAGAACTAAGACAAGGCCTTTCTTTAACATAGCAGAGCTAGCAAAACACTATATACTTGCTATATAAGAACTAGCCTAGAATAAATAAATAAAGCAAACGTACTGCCTGCCTAGTTATATACTAGTATATAGAGGCAACAAATAGACAAAAACATGCTTTATAATAAGCATAGCACTAGGCCTTAAGGCATAGAAAAGGACGTATAGCTTAGACAACTTAGAAGCTATTAAACTATAAGCAAAGGACAAGAGGATAGTAATATTTAACGCCTATAACATAACAAACTAACTAATAAACCTTAGTATTATAAACTAACTATAGGAGCAACTTATAAGGACTATAGCAGACTAGATTATAGTCCTTAGAGACTTTAACCTACACTACTAATTATAGAGAGGCATAGAGACATAATGTAACCTAGCAGCAACATGCCTACTAAACGCTATAGAATTAAAAGGCCTTTAATTATGCACCCTAAAGGGCCTACTAACATAGAAACAAGGCGCAAGATAATCTATAATTAACTTAACCTTTATAAGTACTACTCTTACGTAGCGCCTAGAGCACTACAAACTAGTAGACAAATAGGCACTCATAAAGGACTATATCTCTATATAAATTATAGTTACCTGCTAAGTTAAACTAACAGCAACGTGACAGCAGTATGCTATTATAAAGATAGACTATAAAAACCTCTATAAGGACCTTATAGAAAGCACCTAGCACTAGCATAATTAACCTCTAGTAGCTTTATAAAAGGCAATCTAATAGGGCATAGAAACCTACTGCCTAAGGTTAAGACCTAGCAAATTTGCGTAGAGGTTATAGTCGCCCTAAGCCGTAGTATTACTTATAAACGCAAGACGCGCCTAAAGGGAGGTTATATAAAACTATATAGAGAAGGCAGAGGAACGCCTATAAAACATAAGGAAAGCGCTTACTAAGGAAATGTAATAAGCTAGCAGAGCAAGCTAGAGAACATTTGTTAGCAGTCTCTAGACAGTAGCAGCAAAACCTTAAAAAACACTCTAGGACATAATAAAATAGAGCAGAGCCTATAAAAAAGGGCCCTATATAGACTTACACCTACTAGCACTATAAAACGTAACAACTAAACAGGGGGTAGAGGATAGCAAAGCTAAAGCAGCTATCTTTATAAAGAAATTCTTTCTAATAGCAGGGGAAGCAGACCTTAGTAACCTTAAAGGAGAACTATAAAAGAGCATAAGCAAAACAACGTACTACTATAAACAAAGAAGTAATAGAAATAGTAAAACATAGAACCCTTAACTAAACATAGCCTATATAGACTATAGAGTTATAAAGCAACAAGTATAAGACATAATACGTAAGCTCCTAAGCAAGAAAGCCCTAGGACTAGACAAAATACTAAACAAAGTCTTTAAAACACTTAGCAATACTATTAGCAACAACCTAGCAAAGGCAATTAGCAAGCTATTTAACAGCGCTCTCTGCTAGAGGGACTTAAAGACACTATTATAGTAGCACTATATAAACTAGAAAAGAAAGACTACACTCTAGTTAACGCCTATTGCCCTATAGCGCTAGAGAACATAATTGCTAAGCTAGTTAAAACTATTATAGCAGAGCGCCTAGTAGAGGCAGCAGAAGAACACTAACTACTACCTTAGAACTAAATAAGTAGCTAAAAGAAGAAGTCTATAATAACAGCAGTTAAGCTGCTTACTAACGTTATTTAGACGGCGTAGAAAGCCTAGAAAGATACGTAGTTTTAATGCTAGGCCTTAACCTTATAGGAGCCTTTAACAACGTAGCATATACTAGACTACTATACGTACTCTAGAACAAGGGCATACTACTATAGACTATATAGTTTATAGAGAACTTTTTTAGCAAACAAACTATATAAATTACGTTTGCTAGGTATATAAGCTAGAGGATATAAGTAAACGTAGAGATCCTATAGGGGTCCCCTCTGTCTCTAATACTATTTCTCTTCTTTATTATAGAGCTACTAGAGGAATTTAAATAACTAGGAAGCAATAACGTATTTAGATTTAGATTTGTTAATAACACTACGCTAGTAGCCTAGGGAAACATAGCAGCAGACAACTGCTAGAGACTTACTATAGCCTATAACAAGTGCGTAGCATAGGCAAAGCGCTATAGAGCTAAGTTCGCCCTAGACAAGTACTAGCTTATACACTTTACTAGGAGGCGAGGCTAACGCAAGGACCTAGCAAGTACTGTTTATATTGCTAGAGACAAGGCAGAGCTCTACATAAAGTCTATCTAGATCTTAGGCATATAGGTAGACTTAAAATTATAATAGAAAGAGCATACCTAAAAGGCAGCATAGAATAGCAAGAGCTTATTTAACGTAATAGCATGTATTATAGCATTAGCATAGGGCCTATTAATATAATAGTTAAAACTTATCTATATAGCAGTAGTATAACTAGCAATAATATATAGAGCGTAGGTATAGAGACAGCGACTTAACAGAGGATTAATAGCTATAAGCATAATTAAGCTACTTCTAAAAACGTAGAAAAAATGTCTTAGGCAGATTACTAGAGCATACAAAGGTACCCTAAGCGCGGCTATTAAGCAGGAAGTAGGCATAGCCTTGCTCTCTCTCTATGTTAAGACATAAGCGTTCTAACAGGCAATTAAGTAACATAGAGCTATAGACTAGAACGTCTAGCAAACTATATAAACTATATAGAGGTTACTAAGACAACAGAGAAGCAATATAATAGCGCTACGCCTAGCTACGTAGAGCAAAGCAACAAAAGCAAAAGCAGACGACTTTATTGTCTAGGTATGTAAATAGTAAGCATACTAAGCAGAACGCTAGCGCGCTAAAGGCAACTTAACGCGTAGCTAATAGACTAGACAACTATAGACAGGCACCTGCATAGCAATCTACTTAGGACAAGACTTTAAATAGAAACAGGCTTAGAAACATAAAGGCAGGGAAAGGAAAGAAACAACCTAGATAAACTGCTCTAGGGTTATTTAATATCCTTATATTTATATTTATATATATAAGAGTTATGCCTAGGCTTGTTACAGCGCTTACAGCGCTATACGCGCGCTACGCTGCTATTAGCAGTTAACTTCTCCTAAGGCCTTTTGCTACCTCCTGCTATACTAGCAAGCTTCTAAGTGCTTAACTTAGAGCCCTAATAACCTGTTAGAGTTTCTCCTTTCTAAATTCGCTTCTTTTTATGCTGCTTGCGCTTTATGGCTGCCTTATAGGCCCTCTCTAAGGCAGCTACTTAATTACGCTGTAAAACAGCAACATAAGCTATCTTAATAGCGCCCTTGCTTAGCTGCTTTGCTAGATTAAGCATAGCAGAAGGAGACAAATTCTAATGCCTTTAAATCTAATTATATAGTAGAGTTAACTAAGCCTTAACCTCATAAGGATTGCTAGGTGTTTGAGCCTCCTAGGCAGTATCTAGTAGTGGAGTAGCTAGCTAATCAGGTAGCCGTACATCGAGCTTTAAGAGCACTACCTCTGGGTTAAATATATTAAAAACATATAACATTAATCTATATAAGCTATTACTATTACTATCTATTAAATAGATAGCACTATTAAATAGACAACTTAAAACTATGCAGAAATTAGGTTAAAACGAAGCTCTAGCTCGTAAAACAGAGCGTCTACGAGCTTAAAACAGAATAAGTTTCAAATAGTACTATACCTAACTACGGATATTGTTGTACCCGACTGCGGATAGTACTGTACCCGACTGCGGATAGTACTATACCCGACTACGGATAGTACTATACCCGACTACGGATATTGTTGTACCTGACTGCGGATAGTACTGTACCCAACTACGGATAGTACTGTACCCGACTACGGATAGTACTATACCCGACTACGGATATTGTTGTACCCGACTGCGGATAGTACTGTATCCGACTACGGACAGTACTGTACCCAACTACGGATATTGTTGTACCCAACTGCGGATAGTACTATATCCGACTACGGATAGTACTGTACCCGACTACGGATAGTACTATACCCGACTACGGATATTGTTGTACCCGACTGCGGATAGTACTGTACCCGACTACGGATAGTACTGTACCCGACTACGGATAGTACTATACCCGACTACGGATATTGTTGTACCCGACTGCGGATAGTACTGTATCCGACTACGGATAGTACTGTACCCGACTACGGATATTGTTGTACCCAACTGCGGATAGTACTGTATCCGACTACGGATAGTACTGTACCCGACTACGGATAGTACTGTATCCGACTACGGATAGTACTGTATCCGACTACGGATATTACTATACCCGACCTGTTCCTTCAATATATATAGAAGGGAATTTCGTAGAGAATAAAAAATTAAGCCATTTATGAAATCCTGTTCTCCTGCCTTGCTCTGCTATTAATCACTAATTGTTGCATGTCTTGCTATTAATTATTGATTTTTTACAAAATAGGACTAGCCCTGTAGCTCTAAAGCCTGCGTGGATATTATCTGTTATAATTAAGCGCTTAAATGCTGCTTTTAAAGGCTAGTAGAAATGTTATTTTGTTAATATAGTTAATCTAGTGGCAGATTAACTAGCTAATCTTAGTACTATACGCGCGCTTTAACGGCGAAAAGCAGGCAACGTTAAGCTGCTATAGAATATGTAACGCGTGTGCTAGCATATAGAGCGCTATAATACGCTTCTGCTTGTAGAGCTCTAGGAATTTAACTAAGTAATAGCTCTTATAGCTATTAAGAATAAGCAGCTAATATAAGCCTACTAAATAATCTTTTATGTGCAGATTAAAGTGCTCTAGCTACGTAATTCTATGTTTGTTAGTTATCTAGCCATTGTTGCTAACACTAATAGCCTAGTCCTTTAGTATATCCTTATCCTTATACTAGGCAGATAGGTAATTCTTGCCTTTAAAGATCACGTACGGAGGTATTGCCCACCTATCTGCGTTAATGCCTTCAATAACCGTCACCCATTCACGGTCGCCTAGCTGTATAGCCTTTGGCCGATTACGTCTATCCGTGCCTATAACAACTGTCTAGCTTGATATAACCCCTATCTAGAAGCCTGTCTTATTAAAATTATATATGTCCTGCGCTATAATGCTGTAATTTAATTATATAGCCTCTATAAGCTTAAACTACTTGCTTATAATTGCTAGATCTTCGCATTTTGCTCGTTAATAATTATATAGTTAGTTAAGGTAGGTTTTAACTGCTAGCGTACGCGCGACAAAGTTAGATAGCTAGTTAATGCCTGCTAGTTAAGCGCCGCGCTTAGTAAGAAGCTTGTTAGCTATCTCTTATACAGCACCTAGAGTAGGCGCAAATCCTTAGGAATCTAGATTAAGTATATGCTTAATAATCACCTCCTCCTCTAGCTTTGTGAGCTTCTTGTTGTTGGCCATATAGTCGCGTCGCATAGTCGTCCCTGCGCGTTGTTAGCAGAGAGCTATTTAATTAACGTTGTAGAGTGCTGCAGCGCGCGCCTCAGTTAAAGACGCGTCTCTATTAAGAGCTTAAATAGCTAGGTTAATTCTAGCCTCTTTTAAAGATAATAGATTATATAGTTGTTAATGCATCATAGTTAGTAGTAAGTTGGCTACGTTTTAGTAGTGGGGCTAAACACTCGCTTGTGTTAAACGTTCGCTTGTGGATTACGTTATAGACTAGCTATAATTTAAAGTAGAGGTAATTCGTAGAAATTAATTTTGTTATAAGCAGCTAGGCTTATAACCTGTAAAAAATTAATAATTAATAGCAAGACATGCAACAATTAGGGATTAATAGCGCAGCAAGGCAGGAGAATAGGATTTCATGAATAGCTTAATTTTTTATTCTCTACGAAATTCCCTTCTATATATATTAAAGGAACAGGCTAGGTATAGTAATATCCGTAGTCGGATACAGTACTATCCATAGTCGGGTATAGTACTATCCTGTCACGGTACTACTTCTACTAGGTCTTGGGTTCTCGAGAGAAGACAAGGGCTTAGTAGTTGTTAGTAGAAGCAGTAGTCTTGTTAGTTAATTCTTAGGGCGAAGATAAGGTCTGTTAATGCAGGGTAATCTTATAGTATTAAGAGTATAATCTATAAGGATTAGGTAACTAATGTATTAAGTATAACTAAGTAGGTTAAACGTGAACTTCTATAAGAGTAGTTCGTCTTCTAGATATAGAGATACATAATGTTAGGTGCTCTGTCTTGCTCTGCTTGCTCTACGAGATTAGTAAGAGCACTAAGAGCATCTAACATGCAACTTGCTCTGCTTGCTCTATTATGTTAGGGAGAGCGCAGAGAGCGCTAAGCCTTCTTGCTTAGTCAGCGACTCTGCTCTGCTGTTGCCTTTGGTTCTAACAGAGCAACTCCCTTAAGGCGACAGGTTATAGTGGGGCTAGCGCTAGTGGTTCGTAACATTATCCCCCCTTCCTAGGACTTCGTCCTTAAAGTTTCTATTATGCTAAAAGTCTCTCTAACTAACAGTATATAACGTTGTTTTAACTTTACTATTTTTATTAATACCTTTAGTAACGTTATGCCTATAGCTTATTAAAACTATTATAAAGCAAAACTAGTATGTTAGGTATATATTTAGTTAGGTTAGTATAGCAAGTGTAACTAAAAGAATCTATAAGATTATAACATCTACATCTTAGAAAGTAAATAAGTGTTAATTTATAAAGATAAAGAGCGTCTTTAGAGTTATCTAGAGGCTCTAGAAAAGGAAAAGGCTAAGGTTAAAAAGTCCTTACGTAAGAATGCTAAAAGGGCAGCGGAGGCAATATTAGTAGAAGAGGCGTTGCTCTCTTTGCTAGAACAACAAGAGGCTGCGCTGTCTTCCTCTAGTGCGCTTACGTTGTTGCCTTTTACTTAGAGTTTAATAGATAGTTTTCTAGATATAGTATAGGATGCTAATGCTCCCTTATACTTAGTAGATAATTCTTCTATTGCTAGTAGTAACGTCGTAGGGTCTCCTAGCAGTTCCTAAGGTTAGTAACAGGTTCCTAGGTGTTTTCGCTTGTAGAGTAACCTTTCTACTTAACTAGGTATTCTAGTCTATTATATCCTCCTTGTTTAGTTTATTAGTAGTTAATAATTCTTTTAACTTTAAACTTGTCTTTTTCCTTAGTTTAGTATTAGAATGTTGTTTATAATAGCGTTTTAGAGTCTGCTAGTTCTAGTAGAGATACATAGAATACAGGGTGTACTTTTACATCTAGTAAGAGTTAGAGTTAGTAGTTAACTAGTTCTCTTCTAGACTTAATTAAAAATAGTCTAACTTTAATATAATCTAATTCCTTGCTTAGTCGTTTTATACGTAAGTTCTCTATAAGTAGGTAAACTCTATCCCCCTCTTTTAGCTAAGGTGCTATTTTTTGTTTTTTGTTAACATATAAAATACTTTTACGTTAAGCATTTTTAAAGTTAAGTTATAGCTAGTTATATACTAACTTTAATTCCTCTATAGTTTTTATAGCAGCTTATGCTTTAATGCTTAGTAGCGTCTATTTAAAGAGATTTAGGTGCTTCCTATTATTTATAAAGTAAGGCGTTTGTCCTGTTGCTTCTAAAAGTTTATTATTATATGCTAGTTATGCTATAGGTAGTAGCGATACCTAGTTGTTCTAGTTCTAGTTAACATATATCCTTAAGTAGGCTTTAAGAGTTTAGTTCGTTCTCTCTGTTTGTCTGTCTGTCTATGGATAGTAAGCTGTAGATAGTTTCCTCTTTGTTCTAATTGCAGCGACTAATGTTGTCTAATAGTTTAATATAAAGAGCTTGTCTCTGTTACTAATAATTAATTATAGCATGCTATAGTGTTATATAAGTTAATCTAGTATAACATGTCCTAGCTATACTGCTATGTAGTCGTTATAGAATAGTACTAGCTTAATATATTTAGTAAACGTGTTAACTATAACTAATATAGCGTTATATATAATTCCTGTTACAAGGTCCCCTAAGGTAGGTAGTCCTATAATAAAATCTATTAAAATGTTGTCCTAGGGTGCCTTAGCAATAGGCATAGGTTACATTTCTCTATGTTATGCGTGGGTACTATGTTTGTTCTTCTAACAATCTGTATATTTTATAATAAACTATAAAACCTTATGTTTTATCTTATTAAAGTTATAATATCTTTAGATTAGTTCTATTGTTTAGCTCGTTCCTAGGTGTCTATATATAGGGTTATTGTAGTGTTGTCTAATAATCTTCTCCTATAGCTTAGGTAGAACATTGTTGTTAATACGCAGGATAGCGTTTAGTTGTTATATAGGTCCTAGCAAACTGTTAGGGTTCTGTTATAGAAGCGTCTCTTATACTTCCTCTTTGTTCTTAACTAAGTCGCTTCGTCTGCTTAGAGCGTTAGCTCTTCTATTGTCTTTTCCTAGTATATACATAATCTTAAACTTATATTGTCCTAACCTTTTTGCCTATTAGGCCTAGCGGCCTGTAAGTTTCTTAGTAGTAGTAAAGTACGTAAGGTTCTTATAGTCTATAAAGATTGTTAGATCTAAGCAGCTTTCTACGTAGATCCTCTAATGTTCTAGAGCATTTATAATTGCTATTAGTTCCTTATTATATACGTTATACTGTTATTCTAGTCTAGTAAAGCTCCTTAAATAGTATTTAATTAGATGCTACTAACTGTCTTGTTGCTATGTTACGCATGCTCCTATAGCTAGGTCTAATGCGTTAGTCTTAAAGCGTAGCGGTTCTCTGCTTTAGAAGGCAATTAGAGCTAGAGGGCTAATACATGCCTCTCTAAGTTGTTAGAAGGCCTTTTCTTGTTCTTTCTTCTATTTAAAGGGTATATCCTTCCTTGTTAGTCTTGTTAAAGGGAGTGTCTTTATAGAGTATTCTCTAATAAATCTCTAGTTAAAGTTTATAAATCCTAAGAACTCCTAGATTCCTTTAACACTTGTTAACCTTAGCTAATCTTTAATAACTTATATTTTCTTTAGGCTTATCTTAACTCCTTATAAGTTAATAACGTAGCCTAAAAAGTTAACTTCTTCTTTATAGAATTTATACTTCTTTAGTTTAAGTTATAAGTAAGTTTTGTCTAGTAAAGTTAGTACCTTTTTAACGTGTTCTATATGTTCTTCTTAAGTCTCTAAATAAATTAGAATATTATTTAAGTATATAACAACAAATCTGTCTAGATATGCTTATAGCACGTTGTTAATAAGTGTCTAGAACGTTGCTAGTACGTTAGTAAGACTAAATAGCATAATAGTGTACTTATAATGTCTATAGCAAGTTCTAAATGCTGTCTTCTATTCTTTGCCTTTCTTTATTTAAATAAGGTAGTATCTATCTCTTAAGTTAAGTGCTATAAATATCTTTGCTTAGAATAATTAGTTTTATAGTTCTAAGATATTTAGCAGTAGGTATTAATTCTTAACTATAATGTTGTTAAGTTTCCTAAAATTAATACATAGTTATAGGGGTCTATTCTTCTTTAGCATAAACAGAAGTAGATAGCCTACTAGTAATGTTAATAGTCTAATATAACCCTTCTTAAGTGCTTTGTTAAGGAATTCCCTTAGCGTTCTAAGTTCTGTTTCTAATAACGCGTAGATTAGTCTAAAAGTTAGCTGCTTTCCTTTCTATAGGACAACTTCGTAGTCCTAGGGTTAGTGTCTAGGCAGTGTAGCTGCACCTATCTCTTCCTAGAATAGGTATGTCTATTTCTTATATTCTATAGGGATCTTAGAAGTTACACTGTTCTTTTCTTCTCTTGTTATAGTTGCCTATTTCTTTTTAATAGAGGCAACTGTTCTTGCTAAACGCGTCTTGTCTAAGGTTATGTTATAGAGTTTTGCTCTTGCTCTCTTATCTGCTATTAGCGTTATATAGCGCGTAGGTTCTAAACTTAATATGTAATTATAGTTTCTTAAGGATATTGTTTCCTTTGTCTAATTAATAGTTAGGTTATGTTTTTATAGCTAAGAAAGTCCTAATATAACGTTATAGGTAGCTAGTCTATAGCAGTCTAGGTTAATTTCCTTAGTATGTCCTTAGGTTTCTATAGGTATATGTAGGACCTCGTGTTGTATCATGTCTTGCCCTAGCATCTTTTCTCTATTCGTGACATAAAGTAGATAGGGTTCTAATTTCTTAAGAGGTTATAGCCTAGCTATAAACATAGCTCTCACGGAAATAAAATTGCTTAATGCCCCTAAATCTAATAGTGCCTTTATCTAATAACCTCCTAATTTAATAGGTAGCTTAATCTATAATAATCTAGTAGCATAGTAGTGTTTTGTTGTTTTGCTAGGCGCTTGTCTAAAAAAGAATTAGGTCTAAATCTGTTCTCTGTTTTTTCTACAAGGTGTTATATGTAGTTTTCTCCTAGACATAGTTGCTATATGTCCTAGGTGCAGCAGCTGTTAACAGTAGTTTTTATTTCTACTATGTCCTGTTCGTCTTTCTCTAGGAAGTGCTGCTTGTCTTGTTTGTCCTAGAGGTACATAGCGCACGTGTCGTCTATATATTTAAACTAATGCTATTTGCAGTTGCTTTGTTGTAATAGAAACTATCTATATTTGTTCTTTTAGTTATAGTAATCCTTACACAAGTCGTAGTTACATAACTCCTATTAGATGTTACTATAGAGTTAGTTTTAGTAATCTAGCTAGTAACCTAGTACTATAGGAGCGTCTTCCTTACGTACCCTTTCTTGTTTATGTAGCTGTATGTTAGTCTTTTCTTAGTACAGTGCCTTTTCTAGAGCGTTGCTAAAATTTAGTAGCTAGCTTAGGCGCTGTTTTAGCGACTTAGTCTACTAAGGTTCTTCGTCCTGCTCTTTAGGATCTAAAGATACTTTTTTGTTGTTAACATCTAGGAGTACCCCAAGTTCCTGCTTAATGTCTTCTAGTGAGCGTACTGTCCTAGTAGGTGCATGTTTTCGCACTTTACGTTAATCTAGTTAAGGTATTCCTTTGCACTAATTATGTTCTAATTATAGTATTCTTTATTAGCAGTGCGTTATAGGTTCTAATAGATCTTATGCTTATCTTTGTCTAAGACTATAACTTCTTAGTTTTCCTACTGTTTTGTTTGCTATTTGTTACTAAAGTGTCTAAGCAGTTTAATGTAGTTTTCCTTAGTTAGTTTGTTAACGTAGTCTATAAACTCCTATAGTACGTTGTCTAAGGTTAGTTCTTTATTAGCGCTTTTAACTCCTGTTAGTAGTCTATTAGGATTATTTCCTTATAGTGTCCTGTTATTAGTCTATAGAATTTATTAATAACTTTGTTTTAATGTCTATTCCTTATAATCTTTTATAACTAATAATTTTCTACTTAGTGTCTTAGTTTTGTCTAATATGCTAGTATTAAGTACGTTAAGTGTTATATAACTTTGTTCTTAGAACAGCAGTTTCTACTAATGTAGCCTATCTTCCTATAATTATAGCACTTTTAGGTTTCTTAACTAGTATTGCCTATTATAGCAATTCTCCTCTTGTTATAGCCTTTTAGGTTCCTTCCTTTAATTATAGCGTCTAGGTGTATTAGCTTAGGTCTGTTAGAGCAGTAGTATCTGTCTATATAGTTATGTTGTTTTTTCCTGTTATACCTATAGCGTTATTGTCCCTTGTCCTTAGTTACGCGTAGCGTAGTGAGGGCTTGTGACTCTAGCTTATACTTATAGAGTTCGTTGTCTAAGCAAGTAGCTTTATTAATAAAGTCGTCTAGGGTATTAGTAGTTATAGGAGTTCGCATAAGTTTAGCGCGAACTTTAGCCTTAAGTCCCTGTCTAAACATCCTTATAAGGGCCTAATTGTTCTATTTAGTCTAGATAGCATAGCGTTAGAAGTTGTTAGCGTAGTTACTAACTAACTTAGTTTAACAGAGTCGTTAGATTGTTTGCTTAGCAATAGCAGGTTTGCTAGGGATAGTAAAGGCCTGTTAAAGCTTTTTCTTAAACTTTTATGTTCTTTAAATATATAAGTAATTCTGTTTTTATAATTATTCTTGTCTAGATATTTTTTAAGGTAAGGTTTTACCTAATTATAAGCTTTTTCTTTTATATAAGAGACTATAAGCATAGCATAGTTATTATTATTAATTTTATCTTTAACATAAAAGTAGACGTTAAACTAGAGGATCTATGCTTTAAGCT